>PVKM010000154.1:99700-138862 GCA_004027735.1 Carollia perspicillata | reverse complement strand
TTCAATATAGGTTTGGAAGTTCTAGCCCCAGTAATCAGACAAGAAAAGGAAATATAAGGTATCCAAATTGGAAAGGAGGAAACAAAACTGTCACTGTTTGCAGATGATATGATACTGTACATGGAAAATCCTATAGACTCTACCCCAAAACTGCTCAACCTAATAAATGAATTTGTCAAAACAGCGGGATACAAAGTCAGTATCCAGAAATCAAAGGCATTTTTGTATACCAACAATGAAACAGCAGAAGCAGAAATCAAGAAAAACATCCCATTCGATATAGCAAAAATAAAAATAAAATACCTAGGAATAAACCTAACCAAGGAAATAAAAGGCCTATATGCAGAAAACTACACAACACTGAAGAATGAAATGAAGGAAGACACAAACAAATGGAAACATATACCGTGTTCATGGATTGGAAGAATTAACATCATCAAAATGTCCATATTACCCAAATCAGTATACAGATTCAATGCAATACCTATCAAAGTACCAATGGCATATTTCACAGACATAGAACAAACACTTCAAAATTTTATATGGAGCCATAAACGACCCCGAATAGCAGCTGCAATTTTGAGGAAAAAAAAATGTAGGAGGGATCACAATGCCTGATACCTAACTGTATTACAAGGCCACTGTAATCAAAACAGCCTGGTACTGGCATAAAAACAGGCACATAGACCAATGGAACAGAACATAGAGCCCAGAAATAAACCCAAGTCTCTACAGTCAGTTAATATTCGACAAAGGGAGCAACACCATAAAAAGGAGTAAAAATAGTCTCTTCAACAAATGGTGTTGGGAGAACTGGACAGCTACGTGCAAAAAAATGAAACTCTTGCACCAACTTACACTATACACAAAAATAAATTCAAGATGGATAAAAGACTTAAATATAAGCCGTGGTACCATTAAAATTCTAGAGGAGAACATAGGCAGGAAAATCTCAGATATCTCATGCAGTAATATTTTTAATGATATGTCCCCCAGAGCAAGGGATATAAAGGAAAGAATAAACAAATGGGATCTCATCAAAATAAAAAGCTTCTGCACAGCTAAAGAAAACAGCATTCAAATAAAAAGAGAACCAACCGTATGGGAAAACATATTTGCCAATGATACCTCAGACAAGGGTTTAATATCCAAAACATACACAGAACTTACACGACTCCACTCCAAGCAGACAAGCAACCCAATTAAAAAATGGGCAAAGGACTTGGACAGGCATTTCTCCAAGGAGGACATTCAGAGGATTCAGAGACACATGAAAAGATGCTCAATATCGCTAGCTATCAGAGAAATGCAAATTAAAACCACAATGAGATACCACTTTACACTGGTAAGAATGGTCATCATAAACAAAGCAACAAACAACAAGTGTTGGAGAGATTGTGGAGAAAAGGGGACCCTAGTTCACTGCTGGTGGGATTGCAGACTGGTACAAGCACTTTGGAAAACAGTATGGAATTTTCTCAGAAAACTAAAAATGGATCGGCCTTTTGACCCAGCAATTCCACTGCTAGGATTATATCCCAAGAACCCTGAAACACCATTCCAAAAGAACCTATGCACCCCAATGTTCATAGTAGCACAATTTACAATAGCAAAGTGTTGGAAGCAACCTAGGTGCCCATCAGTAAGTGAATGGATCAAAAAACTATGGTACATATACACAATGGATTTCTATGTGGCAGAAAGAAAAAAAAAGCTCCTACCCCATGCAACAGCATGGATGGAATTGGAAAGCATTATGCTAAGTGAAATAAGCCAGGCGGTAAAAGACAAATACCATATGATCTCACCTTTAACAGGAACCTAAGCAACTAAACAAACAAGCAAGCAAAATATAACCAAGGACATTGAAATGGAAAATGGGAGGACAGTAACCTGAAGGAAGAGGGGAGGGAATTTCAGGGGGAAAGGGAGGGAATTATAGGAACAAGTATAAAGGACACATGGACAAAAACTAAGGGGGGTGGAAATGGGAGGGAGGTGGGGAGCACTGGGTGGTGGACTGCGAGGGGAGTAAAAGACAGAAAAATGTACTTGAATAACACTTAAAAGAAAAAAAAAGAAATGGTCAGAAATGAAGAAATAAAGAATACAGTAACCAAAATAAAGAATAATTTACAGGGAATCAACAGTAGACTGAATGAAGCCATGAATCAAATCACTGATTTAGAATATTAAAAAGCCAAAATACACAGACAGTAGAAAGAAAAAAACAATGCAAAAAATGGTAGTGTAAGAAGCCTCGAATCTCAAGCATAGCAACATTCACATCTTAAGGTTGCTGCAAGGAGAACAGAGAGAACAATAAATTGAAAACCTATTTTTAAAAAATAATAACAAAAAAATTCCCTGGCTTGGGGAAGGAAGTAGACATTCAAGTCCAGGAAATACAGAATCCCAAACATGATGAACCCAAGAAGTCCACTCCAGGACACACCATAATTGAAGTGCCAAAGTTTAAAGGCAAATAGAAAATCTTAAAAGCAGCAAGAGAAAAGCAGTTATTTGTCTACTAGGAAGTCCCATAAGTCTGTCGACTTATTTGTCAACAGAAATATTGCAGTCCAGAAGGGATTAGGAAGTGATATTCAAAGTAATGAAAAGGAAGGACCTACAACCAAGATTACTCTACCCAGCAAAGCTATCATCTAGAATTGAAAGAGAGAAAAAGCTTCTCAGACAAGAAAAAGCTAAAGGAGTTCACTACCACCAAACCAGTATTACATGAAAGGTTAAATGGTCTTCTTTACAAAGAAGGAGATAAAAAATATGAACAATAAAATGGCAATAAATACATACATATCAATAATTTAATCTAAAAGGCAAAATAAACAATCAAAAATAGAAATAGAATCATAGGTACAAAGAACATTTTGATGATTGCCAGATGGGAGGGGGATCATGGGATGGGAGCAAAAGGTAAAGGGGTTAAGAAGTACAAATTAGTAGTTACAGAATAGTCATAGGGATGTAAAATACAGCATACAAAATATAACAGCAGCCAAAGAATTTATATACATGACCCATGGAAATAGACAATGGGGATTGCCCAAGGGAGTGGTGGATGTTGGTGGAAGGGGCAGAAGGGGCAATAATTGGGACAACTGTAACAGCACAAACAATAAAATATAATTTAAATTTACAAAAAATATATGATAGCCTTGTTGTTGTAGGCAAGGGTGATCTCTGAATCTGACTCCTTATTCATCATTGGTCTGTTCAGATATTTTGTCTCTCATGATTCAATCTTGGTAATCTGTGTGTTTCTAAGAATTTATCAATTTCTTCTTGGTTGCCTAATTTGTTGGCATACAATTGTTCATAGTAGTCTTTCATGATCTTCTATATTTCTTTGGTAAGAGTTGTAATGTATCCTCTTTCATTTACAGATTTTTTAAATGTTTTTCATATTTTTCTATTACCATTTATCCCCCTTATACCCTCATTTACTTCCACTCACTCCCCTACCCTCCGCAATCACCATACTGTTGTCCATGTCCATAGTTTTTTTTTTCTTTTTTGTTCAATCCTTCCATTTCCTAATTGCCCCCCAGAGATGTCAGCCTGGTTTGTATCTTTGAGACTGTCTCTATTTTCCTTGTTTGTTCAGTTTGTTAATGAGAATCCACATATGAGTGAAATCATATTGTATTTGTATTTTTATGACTGGTTTATTTCACTTTGCATAATGTTCTCCGGGTCCATGTATGCTGTTGCAAAGGGTAGAATTTTCTTCTTTTTTAAAGCCAAATAATATTCTTTGGTGCAAATGCACCATAGTGGTTTTTTCTTTTTTAATCCACTCATCTACTCATGGATACTTGGGCTGCTTCCAAATCTTGGCTATTGTAAATAATGCTACAATGAACATATAGGTTCTTACATTCTTTCAAACTAGTGTTTCAGGTTTCTTGGGATAAATTCCCAGAAGTAGAATCACTGGGTCATAAGGCAGTCCTATTTTTGATTTTTTGAGGAAACTCCATACTGCTTTCCACAGTGGTTGCATTGGTCTGCATCCCCACCAACAGTGCACTAGGGTTCCCCTTTCTCTGAATCCTCACCAGCACTTGTTTGTTGATTTATTAATGATAACCATGCTGACAAGTGTGAGGTGATATGTCACTGTGGTTTTAACTTGCATTTCTCTGATGATTAGTGACATTGAGCATCTTTTCAAATGTCTATTGGCCATCTATATGTCCTATTTGGAGAAGTGTCTACAGGTACTTTGCCCATTTTTAAATTGGATTGTTTGTTTTTTTCAGTGTTGAGTTTTATAAGTTCTTTACAGAATTTGAATATTAACCCCTTATTAGATGTTTTGGCAAATTATGTTCTCCCATTTGGTGGGTTGTATTTTTCTTTTGTTGATGGTTTCCTTTGCCATGCAAAAACTTTTTATTTTGATGTAGTCCCATTTCTTTTTATTTTTTCTTTTGTTTCCCTTGCCTGAGGAGATATGTCAGAAAAAAAATATTGCTACAAGCAATGTTCAAGATTTTACTGCCTATGTTTTCTTCTAGGATTTTTAAGGTTTTGTTATAACATTTAAGTCTTTAATCTATTTTGAATTTAGGCTTGTGTGTGGTATAAGAATGTGGTCTGCTTTTACTTTTCTGCATATATATGTCCAATTTTCCCAACACCATTTATTGAATAAACTGTCTTTATTGTATATGCTTACTTTCTCTGTTAAATATTAATTGACTATAAATGTATGGGTTTACTTCTGGGCTCTCTTCTGTTTCATTGACCTATGTGTCTGCTTTTATACCAGTAGCATGCTGCTTTGATTATTATGGCATTATATTATTATTTGATATTATGTAGTGTGAGTTCTCCAAATTTGTTCTGGCTCAAGATCATTTTATTTGGGTTATCTGTCTTGTTTGCTTGGTCAATCTAGCTAAGATTTTGTCATTTTTTTAATCTTTTTGACAAAAGAACTTTATTCTATAGATCTTTTCTATTTTTTCTCTATTTCATTTATTTCTTTATTATGTCTTTCTTTAGCTAACTTTGGGCTTTTGTTTTTCTAGCCTTTGAGGTATAAATTTAGGTTGTTTATTTAATATATTTTTTCTTTATGTAGATATTTATACCTTATGGCCTCTTTTGTTGCATTCCATAAGTTTTTGTATGTTGTATACCATTTGCATTTGTCTGAAGATTTCTTTTGATATATTTTTTTAATTTATCTTTTGAGCCATTGCTTTGTCAGGAATGTTTTGTTTAATTCTATGTATCTGTGAATTTTCCAGTTTTTCTCCTATCACTGATTTCCAGTTTTATATCATTTTGGTGAGAAATTATAGGTTGTATAATTTCAATCTTTTGAATTTGTTAAGATTGGTTTTGTGGACAAGCAAATAATCTATCATAGGAAATGTTGCCAGTGCACTTGAAAAAATGTGCATTCTGTTGTTGCATATATTACCTATATATCTTTAAGGTCCATTAGACTTACACTGGTGTCCAAACCTTCTGTTTTCAAATCTCATGGCAGGTGTTCTTACTAGAATAAAACAAAACTACAGGCTGCACAAGAAAATTCTACAAGGTGTAGCATATGATTCTTATCTAGATTGTGGTGGTGATGTCAGTCCTATTTGCGTATGTCCAAACTTATCAAATAGTGCACATTAAATATGTGCTGTTCTTTTTCATCTATTATACCTCTATAAAACTGATAAGAAAAACAGTAACTATTTCTGATTCTTAGGGTAACTGACAGAATGCAATATATCGTTCATTTTTTTATTCAAAACTGAGAAATGTTACTTCTATACTCCACTCCATTTGGCATAATAGATGCTGAGGATTAATGTCATGATGACCACAAATACATTCCTTTTTCTTTCTCAGTTTTCCCTTCACAACATTTCCATTTCATCTTTCAGAAAAGACCACTTTGATTCATGGCTACACATAGCTCCCCCACAGCAACCTGTGCATTTTCATTATTGCTTTTATTTAAACCCATCTGTCCGCTTCTGTTAAAGATCACTTGCAATTTACAACTTGATTCTCAGTCATAGCCACACTGCTCTTCTCAGGGACTTTGCCCTCTTCCCCCTTCTGAAGTTTCAAAATATAGTTTGACTACAGAACAAAGCATATCATTTTTGAAACAGATAAAAGGAACAGTGGTTTCTCAAGTGCGCAAATCATGGCAAATCCCAAATTAGTGGATGACAGCCAAGGAGGATATAATGTTTGTGTGGAAAAACAACAAGGCCATTAGATGAGTCCAGAGCCAGCCAGTGAAACCCAAGGGACAACACTCCTAGGTGACTTTATCTCTAAACCAAAAGAATGAGTTCAAGAGCACCTGTGAAAAGAGCTCTCCCCTACAGAGAGCTTGAAATGCAGAAGGAGCTGAATAATTCCTGATTAATGCATAACAGTTAGAGTTGCAATTTATAGGACCTGAATGAATGTGTTCTTCAGTTCCTTTCCATTTGTTTTTTACTTTTTTCTGCCATTTCTTTTTTCAAATCCAAACCCATTTCCAGTCTCTGCCAAACTACTCATTGGGCTACAAGACTGTGTCATAGATGCACAGGGACTACTGCAAAGTACCATCATCTTTTGCTAATAAGTAAAATTTAATACACATCACCTAATGATAATCCAACTTCTTTAAGATTTATAAATTCTTTAGCCACTATGGAAAACACATTCTTCTAATTTTAAAAAACATTAGTTTAGTATAGGTATGAGTTCATCAGTGAGTGCAAATATTTCATTGTCTTGGAGATTCAGTTAATCTAAACCATGCAGTTTTCTTTTTTTAAGGATTTTATTTATTTTTAGAGGAGAAGGGAAGGGAAGCAGAGAGGGGAAGGGAAGAAAAGAGGGGATGGGAGGGAAAGGGAAGGAGAAAAGGAGAAAAACATCAATATGTGGTCGCCTCTCATTCGCCCACTGCTGGGGACCTGGCCTGCAACCCAGGCATGTGCCCTGACTGGGAATTGAACCACAACCCTTTGGTTCACAGGTCCATGTTCAATCCACTGAGCTACACCAGCCAGGGCCTATGTAGTTTTCTTGATAGCTGAATGTTTATGGCTTTAAGCTCAAACACTTGATTTTAATTATTTACCATATAAACATTTCTCAGAAAGACTGTACTCTCACCTGCCTTCATAAAATGAGTAATATGAATGGACATTAACCATTTCCCACTATCTTGGGGTATTGACTATGAGTGTATTATACTTCATTGCAATATAATTTGGGCTCTTGTGAGCTATTTATACAAATATAGGATTATTTGCCCTAGATAACTTGGTGGTATGTTTTAATAGTTTTCCTACAATCTACTCTCTGACAGCTGTCGTTATTTACTTCAGTCAACAGCTCAACCTTTAGAAACTTATCTCTGTTCTAATTTGTTGCCTTTAATGTAGGGTAGATTTAGAACAAGATAACCCAAGTGTTTACTATTGCAGTGGAAATAAGATAAAGAGGTACTGAATATAGACAAGAGAAACTTCAAAATTCATCAACTTCATGGGAACCCCCAAATTCTTTTCTGGCCATTTTTAAAGTCCTTTTGCTTAATTATGAGTGCATGATTGTATTGTGCATAAGTGAGATTTCTAGTTTGGTGAGGTGTTATTATATTTTTATTCATCTTAATATATTTCAAAGATTAGGTTTTGGTTGATTTTGATTTTGTATTCCAAGTAACTCCTCTGATATATTAATGAAAAATATAAAGAAATTTGATTTTTATCTACACTGGCATAATTGCTTATATTTGAATATAAAATAGATCATTCTTAGGGATATTAATAATCAGGAAATGACTTATGCACAGACTTTTTTTCCCTTCATTACAGTTGATCTAATCAAGAGTCATTGATCTCAATTAAGAAAGTGCACTTTGCTGGCAAGTGCTTTTGCTATTTCTGAGGTAGTTCTTTTTTAAAATTTTTTTGTACTTTAGTCAGTTTACTCTCAATGGAGAATATAGTAAAAATCTCGTATTTTTAATTTTTATTATTTTTCTATCCATAATATTATTTTTAATGGATTAAATATAGAATTTGTTATAATAATATTAATGATTTTATGATTTCTAATAATATGATTTATAATAATATTAATGATTTCTCTCAAACCACAAGATTCTGTGCATCTAAATGATGGAAAACAGAGTAAACATTTTATGTCATGTATTTCTTTGTTAGGGACACAAAGATAACTTTTAAATGGAAAGATATTAAAATAAAGATGTAACAGGTTCTTCTATATTTAATTGTCCTATAGCCAGAATGATGATGAATTGGTTTTCATTATATGATATCAAATTACAACCTCCCTTTGTTTATAATGTCCACTATTCTTCCATATGTATGTGTGTGGGAATGAGAGTGTGTCTGTTGCATTGGATGACTGAGATTAGTTTGGGTGGCCTTTCTACCAACATCAGGTGCCATACAGCTATATTTAGAGGTAGAGTGTTATGTGAGAAACAGTAGATTTTGGAGAAAGACAAATCCGGAATCATATACCCATTATCTATTAGCTCTATGACCTTAGACAGCTTACATCATTTCTCTAAGCCTCGCTTTTGGATCACTTGTGAAATGAGAACAAAAATACATACTTTGAAGTATTTGGGGGGAAATTAGAACTGATATGTCACACAAAAATAACTGTAAAAATAGTAATTGTTATGGTCCTTATGATCATATCTAACTGAGAAGTCACATAAAATCCAACTCAAGTCTCAGCTCTTCTATTTACTAGCCTTGTGATCTGAGTCATATTAAACTGAACATTATGAGTCTAAGTTTCATTATCTGTAACAAATAAGATTATACTTCATCACTTGCAACAAATAAAATTATGAAGATTAAATGAAATAATGTATGTAAAGTGCCCAACATGGTGCCTGGCTCAGATTCAGCTTTCTCAAAGATTTAGTTTCTTTTCTACTTTCCTTTGAGGACCCAATGAAGTAGAGATTAATACTGTGAACCTAACCAAGGCTTTGTTATCATTCCATGTCTTGCTTTGAACATTTATAGATCCTCTTTTTTCTCTAAGGAAATTAAGATATATGGGATTGGTAAGAAAAAGATGAAAAATATCTTCAATACACAGACTTTGGGGTTTATTTATTTACCCTAGCACCTAGAAAGAGTGGATGACATCTACCATGTGTGAAATATCTTGCATGTTTTTAAGCCACAATGTTTAAATCAAAAAATTTGTTTGCCTTTCTCAAACTGGTGTATTTCACTTATCATAACTATTGATGCTGTTGCAAAAGGTAAGGTTTCCTTCTTTTTTACCCCAAGTAGTATTCCATTGTGTAAATGCACCAAGCTTTTTTATCCACTCATTTACTTATAGGCAGTTGGGCTGTCTCAAAATACCATATGATTTCATTTATATGTGGGATCTAATGTACAAAGTAAACTAATACACAAAATAGAGACACACTCATAGATACAGAGAACAAACTGACAACTGTCAGACAGGAGAGGGTTGGAGGTCTTGGGGAAAAAGGTGAAGGGAGTAAGCAAAAAAAAAAAAAAAAAAAAAAAAAAAAAAAACACCTCATAGACATCCCTAACTGGTGTGGCTCAGTGGATTGGTGGATCGAGTGCTGGCCTGCAAACCAAAGGGTCACTGGTTTGATTCCCAGTCAGGACACATGTCTGAGCACGTCCCCGGTAGGGGGTGCACGAGGTGGCAACCACACATTGATATTTCTATCTTTTTCTTCTCCCTCCCTTTGCCTCTCTCTAAAAATAAATAAGTAAAATTAAAAATAATAACTCTGGTACTTTCGGTTTTCAACATTTTCAATTAATAATATACAAGAAATAAAAAATACAGGCTTGGATAACAGAACTAAAGATTTGGAAAAATATATATGACATAAACCTGGGATTTAAATTTAATTTTCAGGAGTAACTGGGAAGAGGGCTAGAGAGAAGAAAAACAGTGGTTCCAAACTTGGCTGTACATTGGAATCTGTGGAGGAGCTTTGTAACAATACATATCATAGACTATCGTTCCTAGATTTTCTTATTAAATACTCCTGGGTTGCAAAATAACTATCAGCATTTTAAATGAGGTCCAATGATAATCAGAATACACAACCAGAATGGAAGCTTTTGCTGTGGAATACTTCTCAATGTAGTTAGTGATTTACTAGCACATAAATTGACAGAGAAAAAAAATTGGGTATGGTCCTATGGCTCCTGTGGTTTCAAGTGTATTTAGTAGAGATCTGAATATTCTCTTCCATTGCTATTCTGAGCAGATGTTACCCTCATTCATGAGAAATTAGGGTTTGAATATCCTGCACCTGTTGCCAAATCTTACCAATGGTAGATTCTCAACCTCTTTCTCTATACATCTATTAATCCAGTTCAAAATGATTTCTTCTATGTTTACCATGTGCTTGTTCTGGCACAGAATGATGTCCTCTGTGTAGCCCAACTTTCCCCATACACAAATGATTGTATCAGCAGATGTCCAACACAATTGTTTTCCACAGGAGAACTGTATCCTGAAGATAAAACCATTTGCCTTGGGAAATGTCCAGAATTTTATTCTAATTTACTAAAATTCATGTGAAGGGATTTTAGTAAATTAGAATAAATCCCTGAATAATGTACACAGTGTGGCCCAGATCACTGATCATAAAGACTAGTGTTTCAAAAATAAAAATGCATTGATCCATTGAGGGCATTTCCAGAAGTGGTGCTTCACCATATGAAAAATATTATCCCTTTACATAAGTTGCACTGGCTAATCTGCTCTTCCAAGACTTTTTAGTCAATCTCTACTTACTATTGTGTACTGTTCACTAGTTTTGTCACTAGATACTTTCTTACTTGGTGCCCATTCTGAGGATTAAGTAACCTGTCTCTGAACATTAATGAGAGATTACAGAGATAATCATGTCAAATCAAATTTTTAAAAGTAAACTCAATATTAAAATATCTTAATAATTGTATTTATTTCTTAGCTATTTTATTTATTTTTTTAGACAGAGAGGAAAGGAGAGAGTAAGAGAAAGGGAAACATTAATGTGTGGTTGCCTCTTTGCACCCCCCACCAGGGACCTGGCCCACAACCCAGGCATGTGCCCTGATCTGGGAATCAGGCCGGTGCTCAATCCACTGAGCCACATCAGCCAGGACTCTTACCAATAATTTTAAGCTGTATTTAATGATGATCAAAAACATCCATGTTAAAATAACACTGCCAACATAAGGCATTCAGACTCCACTGGAGTCATCTCTGTTGTTTCTATGAAGTTGCATTGTAATTACACCCTGGAGGCACAGGTTCTGCTACCTTCCTTCATAGTCAGAAATCAGGAACAGTGTGCTCATCTGAAGATTTGCTTTGTTGACAAATTGATTCACTACTAGATTTGAAGGGCATTGTTCCCAGAAGAAGAGTTTAAAGTCTCCTTGTCAGAAACCATAGAGATGGAAAACATTAGTGGTTGTCAGAGGTTAGAGATTGTGGACAGGGGCAAGGGGGTGGTTGTGGCTATAAAGTGATAGCAGGAGGCAGATATTTGTAGTGCTGGAATAGTTCTGTATCTTGACCGAGGTGCTGGTTTCACAAATCTACATATGTAATCAAGTGACATAGGACTATACTCATATATTTGTATCAATATTAATTTCCTGGTTTCGATATATTATGTATAAGAAATAGCTATTGAGGGCAACTGGGTGAAGGATACAGGAAACCTGGATATACTATCTTTGCACCTACCTGTGCATCTATAATTATTTAAAAATAAGAAGTTAAAAAAAAACTCATCAGAGTCACTCTTCGTTAGAGAGCAACAATTCTAAACTGTGTGGAGCCTGTTTCTTCCAGAACTGGCATTGCCGGATTTGCCTTCATTTTGGTTACCACATACCAATGAATGTATCACTTCACTCAGTTCTTTGCCTGACATTTTGTCAATACATAGCTTTCCCAATTCAGGCAAGATTTGGCCTTTATTATTTTCTCTTGTTCAACCAACAATACCTAGCAGGGTCTATTATGGAGCGGGCATTTTGGCTGAGTGAATAAAGGAGGGAAAGATGGTCTTACCTATCCTGAGTTCCTTGAGAGCTAGAACAACAGATTAATCTGTATTGGCAAAACATCTAGCACAGTAGGCATTCGGCAAATGTTTTAAAAAGTAGTAAATAGAATGTTATAAAATCAGTGAAAATTATTGTTATTAATGTTCTAAAGGCTCCTGCAAACCTCCGCTAATAGGAACTTTTAATCATTTCTGTCAACCTCACCTTTCTTTTTAAGACCTTTTATATTTTTTTAACATAACTGAAGGCGACCTATTTTTAGCGAGGTTGTATACTTCTGTATGTATCTACAGAATAGTATAATTTTCTAAGATAGAAAATTACATTCAAAGCTTTTCTTGCAAATCATATCCTGCAGAGATTCTAGATGGTTGTCTCAACTCTACTACTTCTCAAAACAAATTAACGGGACACTTCGGATCCAGAAAATGGCTGCTTAATAATTGCTTGCTGAAAAAAAATGAGCAAAATGCAGAACTCCAGCCAAAAGCCAATGAGATACTGAAGGCCTGTGTCCATACCTTTCATACCTTACTGACTCATTGGCCATGTGTGAATCTTTAAGGAAGCAGCAAGTCTCTGATTCAAGTTATACATAATTTTCTAGACATTTCTTTTCTTATTCAATCCATGGTCCTATAATTATTAGACAGGAGCCTTTGGATATAAGTGACAACAAACCTAACACAAACAGGCCTTGAAAAAGAGGAATCTGTTGGTTAATGTAAAAAAAGTCCTGAGTGAGACCTGAACTAGGGGCCCAAGCAATGTTATCTTGGTTGATTTAGCTCCTTTCTTAGCTCTGCCCTCAGGTGTTTTCATTATCAGGCTCTAAATTAAGTCAGTGAAAAAGAGAGTTTATCTTCCCAACAATTACTGTATAAGTCTAAGGATTTATTCTAATTGGACTAGCTGAGGTTACATACCTGCTTATGAACTAGTCACTGTGGTTCAGGGTATTCTGTGAATCAATTGGGCAGGCATGGGTCTTGTGATTCACAGCTGGAGTCAGTTCAGTTCCAAATGAACTAAAGGAACAGAACACAGAATATAAATTACAAAATATATTGGAGGTACCATTACTAGAGGAGAGAGGTTAAGAGATGTTACTACACCAAAACAATAAACATAAACTATATCCAGTACAGTTGAGTACTTCAGGCCTACTTGAGTCAACTGCTTGCAATTTTCCTATAACCTTCACTCCACTTTTGAGTCATTGTTTCTACCATCTCTCCTTATGTCTTCTTGTCAAAATACTATCCATTCTTCAAGGAAATGTCCAGCTTAAATGTTCTTTTCCTTTTTAAAGATTTTACATAATTATTTTTAGAGGTGGGAAGGGAGGGGAAAAAAAGAGGGAGATAAATATCTATGTCTGGTTGCCTCTTGTGCTGCCTACTGGGGACCTTGGCCTGCAACCCAGGCATGTGCCCTGCCTGGCTTTCGAACTGGCAACCCTTTGGTTTGCAGGCCGGCATTCAATCCATCAAGCCATGCCAGCCAAATCTTAAATGCTCCTTTCTTTTCTAATCTGGTCCATAATACTTGGTCAAATGAATTTCTCCTGCTATCTGTGTTCTTAGAGTACTTTGACTCTCTGCTCTAGTATCCATGATAATCTCTTTACTTTTGTAATGACCTGAATTCATGCCTTATTTCTTTAGGTAACAGGAATTGTGAAGTTAGATACTGAATCTGTTATAGCTTTGCATTGTTCACAGAGTGCTAAGGACTACCATACCCATGATATATTCTTGCTGAATCAATGACTTCAAGTTAATTTGAATAATTGATCCTTTTTCTCATTTCAACATGATCTATCAATGACCTATGTTCAGTCTTGCAACGCTGCTCTAGGACATTTACTTATTTCTGAAGTTTTCCTATTTTTCTTTCACTTAAGGAAATACATTATACTTATTTTTATATGAAACTATCTGTCAGTTGCTATCTCAATCTACAGTAAGGTTGGGTTGAGTGAGTTTCTGCATGCATTGAGGCTGGAAGACTTTGACCTTCCCATTCCATAACTTTTATCATTCATAGATTTTGTATCAAAAACCCAATTCTTTATACATGGTCTGGTTTTAGCTATATAATTAGCCAGAATAAACAACAATCATAATAGGGTCTTTATACTGCAAATAAAATTCAACATTTTATAATTTGGTAACAAAATATGACTGGCATGAGAACTCTTCTGAACTTTTAAAGCAGTTGATATTTAAAATGGATATATAATGGCACATCTTCTTTGCTAGTGAAGCTGCCAAGACCATTGGTTAATCCTATACAATTGAAGTAATTGGGCTGAAAATTTCAACACCATTTCTTAAAGAGGCTATTTTTACTCCATTTTATGCTTCTGCCTGCTTTGTCAAATATAAATTGACTGTAGAAACTTGGGTTTACTTCTGGGCTCTCTATTCTGTTCCATTGATCTATGTGTCTGTTCTTATGCCAGTACCAGACTGTTTTGATTACATTGGGCTTATAATATAGTTTGATATCATGTATTGTGATCCCCCCTATGTTGTTCTTCTTTCTCAAAATTGCTGAGGTTATTCAGGGTCATTTATGGTTCCATATAATTTTTTGAAATGTTTGTTCTATATCTGTGACATATGTCATTGGTGTCTTAATAGGAATTGCATTGAATCTATAAATTGCTTAGGGTGCTATGGACATTTTAATTATATGAATTCTTCCAATCCATAAACATGGTATATATTTCCATTTATTTATGTCTTCCTTAATTTCTTTCTTCAGTGTGTGCAGTTTTCTGAGTGCAGGTCTTTTACCTCCTTGGTTAGGTTTACTCCTAGGTACTTTATTTTTCTTATTGCTATAGCAAATGGGATATTTTTCCTGATTTCTGTTTCTGATATTTCATTGTTGGTGTATGAAATTTCCTTCGATTTCTGAATATTGACTTGGTATCCTGCCATTTTGATGAATTCACTTATTAGGTCAAGGAGATTTTGGTGGAGTCTATAGGGTTTTCTGTGTGCACTATCATGCCATCTGCAAACAGTGACAGTTTTACTTCCTCCTTTCCAATGTGTATACCTTTTACTTCTTTTTCCTGTCTGATCTCCATGGCTAGGACTTCCGACACTATGTTGAATATAAGTGGTAAAAGCAGACATCTTTGTCTTGTTCCTGATCTTAGTGGAAAAGCTTTTAATTTTTGCCCTTCGAGTTTGATGTTGGGTGTAGATTTCTTGTATATGGCCCTTATTATGTTGAGTTATGCTCCTTCTACTCCCACTTTGCTGAGTGTTTGTATCCTAAATAGGTGCTGTACCTCATCAAGGTACAGCACCTATTTTCTGCATTTATTGATATGATCATGTGAGTTTTGTCTTTCCTTTTGTTTATGTGATGTATTATGTTTATTGATTTGTGACTATTGTACCATGCTTGCATCCCTGGGTTGAATCTCATTTGATTTGATGTATGACTTTTTTAATGTAATGCTAGATACAGGTTGTTGATATTTTCTTGAGGATTTTAGCATCTATATTCATCAGTGATATTGACCTGGAGCTTTTTTTTCTTATAAGAGAGGGAAAGGAAGGAGAAAGAGAGGGAGAGAAACATCAGTGTGTGCTTGCCTCTTGTGTACCCTTCCAGGGTACCTGGACTGCAACCCAGGCACATGCCCTGACTCAGAATCAAACCAGCAACACTTTGGTTTGCAGGCTGGCATTCAATGCAGTGAACCACACCAGCCAGGGCTGGCCTGTAGGTGTGTGTGTGTGTGTGTGTGTGTGTGTGTCTTTATCTTGTCTTGGGATTAGGTGATGCTGGCCTCATAGGAAGATTTTAAGAGTCTTCCCTCTTCTTGGTATTTTTGAAATAGTTTGAGAAGAATAGGGGTTAACTGTTTCCTAAATATTTTGTAAAATTCACCTGTGAAACCATCTGGTCCAGGGCTTTTGTGGCCCAGGAGTTTTTTTTTATTACTGCTTCTATTTCACCAGATGTTATTAGTCCGTTCAGGCTTTCTGCTTCTTCTTCATTCAGATTTGAAGATTATATGTTTCTAGAAATTTGTCCATTTTATCCAGGTTTTCAAAATTCTTAACATATAATTGTTTATAGTAATTTCTTACAATACTTTTTGTTTTTGTGGTATCAGATGTAATTTCTCCTCTTCCATTTTTTATTGCATTTATTTTGGCACATTCCCTTTTTTTCTTGATGATTCTGGTTAAAGGCTTGACAATTTTGTTTATCTTTTCAAAGAACCAGCTCCTGGAATTGTTGATCCTTTGAATTTTTCTTTTAGTCTCTATGTCATTTAATTCTGCTCTGACCTTATTATTTCTTTCCTTCTACTTGCTCTGGGCTTTATTTGTTTTTTTTTTTCTCCAGTTCTTATAGATGTAGGGTTAGGTTGTTTATTTGAAATGTTTCTATCTTTTTTAGGTAGGCTATGAAGGTACCTCTCAGAATTGCCTTCACCGTGTCCCATAGGTTTTGGACTGTTGTGTGTTCATTTTCAGTTGCATTTAGGAACTTTTCGATTTCTTCATTGATCTAATTATTCTCCAGTTCATTGTTTAATAGCATGCTATTCCATCTCCATGGGTTTGAATGGTTTTGATTTTTTTCCTTGAGGTTGTTTTCTAATTTCAAGCCCTTGTGGTCCAGGAAAATGCTTGATATGATTTCAATTTTCTTCAATTTTTTGAGGGCTGTTTTATGTACTATCATATGACATATCTTTGAAAATCTTTCTACATGTGATACATTTTTCATAAAGAAGGTATCTTTGATATTATTCAGCTGGACTCAATTATTGGATGCATTTAATTTTATGTTTATTATCCACATGAATTTATTTCTGATTGGCATGGAAGAGTGGTGTCATGTTGGGAAAAATGCATCACTATTCCAGACTCTCATACTTTTTTGTCTGAAAAAGGTTGGATGTGGTGCAGGTAATCTTGATGTTGTCTTTTTTTTTTTCATTTTTTAAGTGTTCTTTTTTATTGTTGTTCAAGTACAGTTTTCTGCCTTTTCCTCACACCCCAGCCCAACCCCCCAGCCTTCCCCACCTCCCTCCCATTTCCACACACCCCTGTTATTGTCCATGTGTCCTTTATAACTGTTCCTGCAAACCCTTCACCCTTTTACCCTGCAATTCCCTCCCCTTTCTCCTCTAGTCACTGTCAGCCCATTCTCAATTTCAGTGTCTTTGGTTATATTTTGCTTGTTTGTTTTGTTGATTAGGTTACTGTTAAATGTGAGATCATATGGTATTTGTCTTTTACCACCTGGCTTATTTTGCTTAGCATAATGCTTTCCATTTCCATCTACACTGTCACAAAATTTTGACCTGGCAATTCCACTGCTAGGATTATACCCTAAGAACCCTGAAACACCAATCCAAAAGAACCTATGCACCCCAATGTTCATAGCAGCACAATTTACAATAGCCAAGTACTGGAAGCAACCTAGGTGTCCATCAGTAAATGAATGGATCAAAAAACTATGGTACATTTACACAATGGAATTCTACTCAGCAGAAAGAAAGAAGGAGCTCCTACACTTTGGTGTTGTCTTTTGATGATGATATGTCTTGACTTTTTTCTTCTGAAGCTTAATATGCCTTGAAGATAGCTTAGACTTGCCAAAGTTAGACCTATAGGCCTGATTATGACAAACAGCAGAAAGCCTTTTGAAACAAAATGTGAGATAACAGTGGATGCCCTAATGCAGTTCTATATTTGTAAGTAGGGCACTGTATGCTTCCTACATGGGTATGACTTTTAGTAATGTCACTGATGACATATCCACCTCATCCATTAAGAATGAAACACTAAGATACTCAGTTTTTTACCTTTAAAATTGTGACATGATTCTTATGGCTGACAGGCTCATAGGGACAGGCAATTAAGTCCTCTGGTGAGTGGCTCCAGTGGATTTCAATGAAGCACACACATACTCAGGAGAATGTGTTTTAACCCAGCAAAATTGGTTCTGAAAATGTGGGCTACATCCTTTCAGGTGAGAAAATAGTGTTTGAATATACTATAGCACTCTACTGGGTTGAGAATAGTTTGGAGAATATACTAATGTTTCTACTCTCAAGTAGGCCTTAGCAACATTTTAGGGAAATGGTTTCACACTTGTAAAAATAAGCTAATTTCTCCCCAAAGGATGTGGTTCTCATGTAAGGAGTCTTTGTCAGATTTTCTACACTGAGCCTCCAACAATTCATCAAATCCTGTTCAGGTTTTTCTGCCCCAGCACCGCCCCCAGTGATGATTTCTACTGATGTGTCTCTGCTCTGTTAAGTCCATATTCCCTGAATTCACCCTTTCAATCTTGGGAGCAGTGGTTTACCCTGTGTCTTTCCCTCTCTTTTGGATCTTAGAAGAGCTATTGACTTTTCAGATTGTTCAATTTTTTACTTGTTTCTAGGACAGAGTGGTGGCTTCCATCCTCCTTACATGTGAAGCTGGAAAGCAGAAGTCTTCCTAATTCTATTTTGTTTGGAAGATATTCTTATTTTGTGCTTCAGTGAGTAGCTACTTCCTAATTCACTGAGGTAAATCCTTTCTTTTTTCAGCTTTATTATTTTCCCCCATCAGTATATTACCACTATTTTTATGCATTGTCTTAGAAGCCTCACAACATATCTTTAAAAATAGGGCAAGTACAGGGTAGATATACCTTTGAATTAAAGTACTTATGGTTTTACTAGTCATCTTTTTGAAATATTCTACTTAACAAATACTTATTGAATAGATACTCTAGTATCAAACTCTGCCCTAAATTCTGACTGGTTTAAGCAATGAATTTATATATGTCCTTAAATATTGTTAAATAAAGGTTAGAAAGTTCTGCCTAAAAATTTTATGTAAGTTGTATTATGTGAGGAAAGTCATGATTCATATGAACACAAGGAGGAGAGAAGATCTTCATCACATAGCAAGACATCTGGTAACTGTTAACAATGTTGAAAGAAATACAAACTAAATATGGAATAATATTTGAAAGAAGATCTGAAGACATATTATATTATTCAGAATTATAGATGAAAATACAGGATGATCATGTGTCCTGGATAGATTTATCGTGAGAAAGTATGTGATTTGAGGATGTCATTCAGGGAAAATCAGAATAGTTTGTGTAGAGGAGTGAGAGATAAGATTGGTGTTAATACTAAGAACCAATAATATTTGTCTGATCCTACTTTACTGAAAATCCATTAACCTTTATGAAATGTTAGGGTACTTCCACAAAGGAAATAGGACATCTATTCTGATATGACATGTAATCAGCTACTACTGCTGGGGTCAACCACTGATAAGCTGTAACAAAGAAGATAACAATATTGATATATCTTGAAACCAAATTGAACCTAACAACCTCAGGTCTAGACTTTTCCCTCTATGCAGACTTGGAAAATTTGAAGACATCACTATTGCTCATTCCACACTTATTGTAAGGGAAGATGTACAGAATTCAATTCTCTTAGGTAGCCCATTGAGTGAATTGCCTTTTATACACCAAACCTCCTAGAATATGGCTGTAATGGAACTTGGTGTCAGTCAGCATGAACTGTTCGAGAACATTAACCTGTTTCTGGCCCACCATTTGCTGAGGATGAGTCCAAGAAGCAATTGTCATTCCTGTATGAATAATACTGAACCTTCACCCTTTGCCCAGTAGCTACACTTAGAGCACAGCAAGAGATCTGCATCCCTATCCTCTTCCTACTTTTTTAGTTGTCAGTTAGAAGACACAACATAGGATAAATCAGGAAAACTGAATATTTCATATATGCCACAGTAAATCAGGTGATTTTTATGGGCAGAAATAAATTGGCACTAGATGCCATGGGGAGCAGAAGCTTTAAATACTGCATGCATTCCTGCTTTAATCAAATTGAGGTTGTAATTTATGTTTAGGAACTATAAATATTACATTCTAGTTGATGTTGATTTACATTAGGCTTCTGAGCAAGTACAACAAAATATATAAGAAACTGCAAAAAAACCTCCCCAAATCTCTGCATTTTACATGACAAGAAGGCATTTTAATTAACTGGTTGCTAAGATCAGTGGTTGACTATTACTGTAAGAAGTTAAAATTTAAAACCCTGAAATTTCAAAGGAGGTAGAGTATTTGTGTTTGGGATGTTTTCAGCTGTTGAAAGTCTGGTCTATTAAGTTACATAACTTCTTCCACACCAAAGCATTATTAAGAGACTAGTTGATGATAATAATATATACTAGATTTGTGGAGCTTAGTCTTTAGAGTAAAACTTATTCAGTAAGCTAAATAAAAATATCTTGCCTTAATACAAATTACTTAGGGTATTTTGGGGACTATATTAGAAATTTGACTAATTCTATTTCAATCTTCCAACCTGTGAACTTATATGATTGAATTCAACTCATTAAACAATTACTTGACTTTGTTATTAGCCATTGTACCTTAAAGTCACTAACTCACATTTTAGGCACTGCAAAATTAAACCAACAAGGTTGTAAAGAATGTTTAACCTAGGTATCATTGACGGAAAGCTTCAGATATTAATATATGTGTGCTCAAATGTTTCAAATTATATATTTTCGCTCTAACATGTCACTTTCAGTTTATGAGGTCAAATCATTTGGAAAAAAGTTTCTGAAACACATATGGATCTACACACTAAAAGCATTTAACAAATTTACAGTTTTACTAGTTATTTTTACTCTTTTATGTTTATTGTTTTTGCAAATTACCAAAGTGATACAAATAATTGTACGAAAATTCAAAGCAGTGTGATGTAAAATGAGACCCCCTTCATTCTCATCTTATTTCCAGTGAAACTTCATAATTTGAAGTTACTATTGTTAACAGTAAGGTATGATTATTTTTCTACAAGATGTTCTATACTTTCTTTTTCTTTTCTTCCCCTCCTCCTCCATCTTATTCTTCTCCTTCCTTAAAACTAGATACATAGATTATATATTTTTTGCAGTTTGTTTTTGAAAATCTTAGTACATTATGGACACCCTTCTACATTGGTACAGATAGAATTGCCAAATTCATATTCATATTCCCTATTATATATATATTAATATTTACTTAATTATTTCCCTCTTGGTTGAAAATTGAACTGTTTCTAGTTTTTATTATCAAAATCAATGATTCTTGTAAATATAATCTTGCATAATTTTGGGAGTGTTTTAAAAATAGTGATTTAAGAGTAAAATTGTTATGCACAGTGAAGATATTTATGAATATTGCCAAATTATCTTCTAAGAGATATGTGAATTTACATTAATATCACAAGTACATGTAAGTGTTCATTTTCCCTATGCTCTTACCATCAGATGTATACTATAAATCTTTACTTTTTTAGCAAATATGAAGGTTAATAAATTATATCTGGAACTATTTTTAACGCTATTTAGCCACCCTCCATAGTAATAGTAATGAATAGTAATGAATAGTAATAGTAATG
Organism: Carollia perspicillata; assembly: GCA_004027735.1. NCBI lineage: Eukaryota > Metazoa > Chordata > Mammalia > Chiroptera > Phyllostomidae > Carollia > Carollia perspicillata. The sequence goes on along the minus strand of PVKM010000154.1, from coordinate 117,277 downwards.
AATGATTACTATTCATTTTCATATTTTCTTCTGTCAACTGTGTGAATTTTTATTTATTGTTTTATAGGTGAACTTTGTATATTATGTTTTAAATATAGTCTTTTAATTTGTTGTCTTTTATTATAGTTTACAGATTTTTTTCAAACCAAGATTTGTAATCTGTCATCAAATCCATCAGTTTCTTTCTTTATTATTTCTAACTTTGTCATGTATTGCTTGAAAAATCCTTTCTAATAACATAACTATTTTATTACATTTATAGTTTCTTAGATATTATAATTTATTTATTTTTATTATTAGTTTTAATTCTTACCCAACAATATGTTTATTAATTTAGAGAGAGGGAGGAAGGGAGAGAGAGAGAGAGAGAGAGAGAGAGAGAGAAATATTGATGTCAGAGAGAAACATCGATCAATTGTCTCCCATATGTGCCTTGATTGAGAATCAAACCCACAACATAGGTATGTGCTTTGACATGGAGCTGAACCCATGACTTTTTTTGCGGGGTATGGGGTGACACTCCAACAAAATGAGCAATCCAGCCAGGGTACATATGTATTATATTTTATATGAAATTTTTATGTGAATAGTGTGAGGTAAATACACAACTTTTGACTTTTGTTGTATAGCCATGTAATTATAGATGATACTTTAAAAATGCCAGGGCAGGGGCACTGACCCAGCACAGTTGGAAATCCATATATAATTTTGACTTTCCAAAAATTTAACTACAGTCATCTGTTGGTATTGGTCAGGAATTGGTTCCAGGACTGTCCCCCATGGATACTGAAATTCACATATACTAAGTACTTTGTATAAAATTACTTAGAACAATGCATACAGTTGGCCTTCCACATCTGTGGATTTTCAACTGAGGAGGGATAATACTGTTTTTAGATTCATGGTGAGGTGAATCCATGTCACGTCAATATGAATCCAATGTCCAGAGGGCCAACTGAATATTTATTGAAAACATTCCATGTATATATAAGTGGACCAGTGCAGTCAAAACGCATGTTGTTTAAGAGTATAATTTGAAATAGTATTAGCACATGTTAAATTCTCTAATAGTGCCCTGTTGCTCAGATTCTAGGATTAGGCAAAGTGTGATTTGTTTTAGTAAATGGGATGTTAGCATATATAACACAACAGAGGTTTGAAAAATGCTTGCAAAATTGAGTTTTCTTGCTCATGCCTCTTCCATGAGGATGTGTCTGAGTTGGCCTGCTGAAAAATGTGAGAGAAACATAGAGCAGTGCAGAACTGCCCCAGCTGATAAGCAGTCTAATGTGAAGGACCCTAGCCAATATTAGCACCTAGTGCCTCTGAGGCTGACTACAGATGCATGAGAGAGCCTACTAAATTCAACTGAATGCAGCTCGGATCAGCTGAGTTCCAGAGAAAAATAAACAAAATAAATATGTATGGTTGAATGTCACTGAAGTTTTGTGTTCTGTTGTTATGCAATGTTATTTAGTTGATAGATAACTGAAATAGAAATAAATCCATAAGAAGGAAGGAAATAGTAAGGGGACCTATAGTGATTAAGGTGTTTCAACAAATTTCTAGAACACCAAAAATAGAAACACATTGGAAAATGAAGTTGAATGGAAGAAGAAAGTCCAGGGGAGGACTGTCATGACTGCCAATTGATTTTCTAGGTCTTAGAGCTGGCAGTTACAGGTAATAGAATTTATTAGTGGTGCTGAAAACACAGGGATTATTTGAAATTGTTTACAGAATAACATTGAGAATTACTTTTAGTGTCAACTCCCTTAATTATGCAGAATGATGAATGACAGAGTAACAGACAATCTTAAATGTACTTCTAAACAAATGATATGAATACTCTCTTCTAGAGAGATTGGGTGTTGATACTACAGCAGCAGGTATATGAGTTGAAAGAAAAGAGGCTGTGATAAACAGGAGAAAAGGTGAAGAGAAGAGTGAAGGTTAATAATACCGCAGCTTTACATAATGGGGCATCAAGAACGACTGTTAAAGGTGATGAAACAAGAAGTAAAGTCTTATGTATATGATGTAAGGTTAGAAAATTTACCTACACAATAAAACAACCCACATTTTGGAGGAGGATGGAAATAAAAAATGCAAATAGTATAAATGAATATAGTCCTCATTTTCTCAAGTTGATAGATCAAGAAATAGTAATACAGAGATAATGTTCGGTGCAATGGAGGTAAGCATGAAAACTAAACACCAATGTCCAACAGAGGTTTCTTCTGGAGTTGGTCTAAAAATATGAAGGTTTGGTATAGAACACTTCAGTTTCCATTATAAGTTCTTTTATTTTAGTCTGTTATTTCTTTTTAATCCCACAGTGGGGAAGGCACCTGGCAGAGCAGGATTCAGACATTCCTGGATCCATGACCATAATACTATCTAAATTCCAAAGAAACACAACCTTTTGTTTCTCATAATTACAAAATTCTGATCTAACTTTGCAATATATATAGAGACAAGGAGGGGGTTATTCTCTATGTGTGATAAAGGCAAATGGAAATAGGGGGGAAAAAGTAGAATTGCCCAATACCTTAGCTGTTCCTACATTAAACTGAATAATATTAAAACTGAATAGAGGAAACAACATGGATAAAAGGGAATCGAAGTACAAGTAAGGAATTTGGAAGGGAACATCCAAACCCTCTAAAGATATTAAAGGCTCTATACACAGAAAAATTATAGAGGTCAGAAGGAGAAAAATTTACTTTTGAGAAGCTATAAAACTTAAACAATATCCAGGAAACTAGGGATAAACAAATACTGCTTCCTTTATTAAAAGAGGGAAAATGATGGAGTCTGGAGAATAGGGATTGGTAAGTATGAGAGCAATCAGTGGCAATATTCAGAATAAATTATTCAACACATGGTTAAGTGTGGTAGTATTATCAGCAGTTAAGAGTGTGGATTCTATAGACTTCCCAGGTTCTCATCTATGCTCTGCCATGCACTAGCTGTGCAACCCTGGGCATGCTACTTATCCTCTCAATGTCTCAGTTTCCTCATCACTAAAGTGATAACAATAATACCTATTTCATAGGTTTGTGAGAAGATTAAATGAACTAATACAAATGTTTAAAAGAGTGCCTCAGATACAGAAAGTGCTATGTAGTTTTATTTACTAATAATTGCATGTTGTCATATTTAGTAAGCACTTGGAGAAAGTGATGACCACTAAAAATCAGCCTGGGTTAAGTAAGAAAAAAAGTCACCCAAACTAGATGCACTTCCTTCTTGATAGCATTATGAGTTTGTTAAATAGAGAAATGCTATTTCTATAAGGTAGTTGACCAAATTTGACCTTGTTTCATTCTGAGGTCCAGACCAATGGTAGATAAAGTTGATATAGAATTGGCCCACCATCAGATGTCATCAAAAGAACACAGGTGTCTCGGTCAAACAGATTTAGATTCATAGTCTGAATCTGTAACTTCTCAGTGAAATTTGAGTAAACTATTTAATCTCTGACATTTAGCTCTATCATGTGTAAAATGGGGATAATCACATCTACTTTGCAGGGCTATTTTAGGGATTTGTTGTTTGTAGATGCTGCATAAAATAGGAGTTTAGATGGGGTAATTGCAATACTTCCTTTCATTCCTTTTTTTTTTTTTTTGGTTTTGGGATTTTAGTTACCATCATCTTTGATTGGTATATGTAAAATTATATAATTTTTGTAAGTAAGTAAGTGATTTGGAACCCTTTTAAGCATGCTATCTTTATAACCCTCCCTCTTTTCTTCACCCAGAAAAATCTCTGATTAGGTGAATATGGAAAAAGACATAGACCTTTCAACTGGTCACAATTCTCTGACTTTTTGAGACTACTGCACTACCTTTTTCTGGTGATAAGAAAAAAAGACCATTTAATATAGAAAAAATGCTTCAAGCGAACAATGTACAATATTTGGAAAATTATCATGAGAAGCAAATTGAAAGGCCAATTTTCATAATGAGGCTCCAATATGTTGTGGCTCAAAGATTTTCATGCAGCGGAGGACTTTGTATGTGGCAAGACTTATTAAGTTCCTATCTTCTTAATCAACATCATATATTAGGCACCTTATAATTAACACAAGTTGAAATAGTTCAAAAAAGCTTTTCCACTTATTATTGTTAATTTAACTGATGAATTTTGAAATACTGATTACTAGGTCATAGGCTAGACCATTTGTATGTGCAATATGTAAAGGGAATTTTAAACAAATGACAAGAGAATTTTAGCTGATATTTTAAATGCCATGACTTCTGTGCATCCTAGGTGACTGGGTCACCTAGGATGCACAGCAGGCTCATGATCAGTAGGAGTCCTTCCTATTGTAGACAAAGATAGATGTTGCTTTTCAATTGAATGTATGAAATGTAATTTTTGTCTGGTAAGTCCAATACTTAGAACACTAAAGAACTGTTACAAAAGTTCAGATCTTTCAACACTAAACTGATCTTACTGCCAGAGCGGGGGGCTTTATCTTTGACATTTTAAGTAACCATTGAATAATATTCCAAATAAAAGGAGTGGTCTCTTAAGAAGTCAGTTGATCAGCTTTTAAAATGTAGTTTTCTTTATCTTCCATTCTATAATTAAATAACAAGTAGAAGAAATGTAATATAATATTTGCATAGTACAGGACAAACAATGAAACTGGCCAGGAATTCACCCAAAACTGATAAGACAGTCTAAGCTGAGCACTGAAGGAAAAGTAGAATCTTCTAGACTACAGAGTGGAGAGATGACCTCCCAAGTAGTTTTGTTTTGTGTATTGAATTTTCCTCATAGGAATTGATTAAAGCTGCCAGAGAGCTTTTATTCTCACCACCTCATTCTGTTCATGTGTGTGAAGTATGTATTTAAAACATCCTTGATTGACTTGAGGAAAGGGACAAATGGAAGGGAATTATAAATCAAAGCCATGATTTCTAGTGTGGCTTGTAAGAGCAAAGTGTCATGGCAAATGTATTCTGGTACAGACCATTTTAATTTCAGTTGCTTATGGAAGGAAATGGTTTTTCTTTGAAGATATATTCTCAATTAAACATGCAGATGTGTCAACACTGAATAGCCAAAGTTGATACTAGACTGTTGCCTTGAATAATATAGAATCCATATTTTAGGTTTAAGAAAGATCCATGGTTCTGCAATTCATGTGGAAATCTTGAAGGGTACTTTGAAAATTTGGGAAATATTGTAGATTTTTATGGATTTTAAGGATTCCAGGATTAGAAACCTAAAAATTTCTGTACCAGCCACCAATCCAACTGGACAAATATTTCCTAAACAATTGTCATAGTTCTTACACATAAGTGCTAGCTATTGATTTATACTCATTTGGTGTTTTAAATACTTAGAACAAATGTAAGCTCTACAGAATCACCATGTTATGAAAGTAAAGGATAGATAATACAGGGACATCCCTAATAAATGAGCTTCATATAAAAACCCTGTTTACCTTTTATATCTGATTCAAACACAACTCAGAAGGCAATTTGGGAACACATAACTTGTTTTTATTCCAATATTGCCATATTAGAGATTAAAACATACTCAGTCTTTCTTATATATTAGACTTTTAAACTTGTATTTGATACAGTAAACTTACCTCTGATGTGAATTTCACCAACAAATAATTAAAATATATTAAACTAGATAAAGCAACCATGATAAAAGAAAGTCAATAATTTGCTAATTTAAAAAGGCTTTATACTGTCCCTTAAAGGCACCAGAAATTGGATTTTAGCTTCACAGGAGGTGGAAAAAAATGATCAACAGCTAGTGCCTTCACCTCTTCTCTTCTGATTTTTCATTTGAGAAGGACAAATACTTGTGAGCATTCTCTGAGGACTCAGTGTTAGACTTGTTTTTGGTATTGGAAGCACAGAGATGAATGTCAGGATTTCTTTCTTTAGGAATTCACAGTCTGTGGAAGAAAGTAGACAAGTAAACAGATAACTAAATATTATGGTAAAGGAGTGACCAAAGTATATATGGGATTGATGGGCAAAGTACATGTAGAAAAGCATGGATACCTAATATAATCAGATTTTGAGTCTGTACTGGTGAGACAATATCAAGTGCTGTGGGCCACTAAAAAAGTTAGTGGTCAACCCAGGCAGAGAATAAGGAAATTAAACATTGTGGGTTTTCTTTTGTTTATTAGTGTACTCTAGTGGTATAGGACATAAGATCAGTTGGCGTGTTACAGGAATCACTTGTCACCTATTGATGGGGTTAAGAAAGTTTCACAAAAAAGTGAGGAATAATGATTAAATTATCATTTAAAAGAAATGATAAAAAACATAAATGGCTACTTTTATAAATCCCACAAAACACAGGTAAACATAAATTCAAAACAGATACCCAAAGAGCTAGAATAACTTAACATATCAAAAGGCATAGGAGAAACATAACTGTCAAATAACAACTTTACCTAAACAATCACAATAGATCAGGTTCTGGTAAAATTATTTTTTTCTAAATTAAATTTATTGCAGTGACATTGGTTAATAGGGTTATATAGGCTTAAAGTATACATTTAATATGATATTTGATCTGTATATTGCATTGTGTGCCCACCACCAAAAGTCAAATCATCTTCCATCATCATATATTTGGTCCTCTTTACCATTTAGTACTCCCTCCCTTTCCTCTGGTAACTGCCATACTCTTGTGCCTATGAGTTTTTTGTTTGTTTTTTCTTTTTTGTTCATTTGTTACTTTCAGTTTTATATCCCACACATGAATCAATTCATATGATTCTTAACTTTCTCTGACTGACTTCTTTTGCTCAGTATGATATTCTCAAGATCCATCCATGTTGCTGCAAATGGCAGTATTTCAACTTTTCTTATGGCTGAATAGTATTCCATTGTAAATATGTACCACATCTTCATTATCCAATCTTCTATTGTAAGACTCTTTGGTTGTTTTCATGTTTTGGCCACTGTGATTAGTACCACAATGAACATAGGGGTGCATATATCTTTGAGAATAAATGTTATCACAAATTTCAGATAGATACCCAAAAGAGGGTTTGCTGGGTCATATGGTAATTATTTTCTCAAAGTTTTGATAAATCTCCATACTGTTTTACATAGTGGCTGTACCAGTTTGCATTCCCATGAACAGTGAGTGAGGATTTATTTTTCTCCACAACCACTCCAACAGTTGCTATTATTTACGTCATTGATAATGGTCATTCTAACTTGTGTGAGGTGTTATCTCATTGTTTTGATTTGCATTTCTCTAATAGCTAGTGAAGTTGAGCATATTTTCATGTGTCTATTGGCCATTTGTGTATCTTCTTGGGAAAGGTGTTTGTTCAGGTTCTCTGCCCTTTCTTAAATTTTATTGTTTGTTTTGTGTTGAGTTGTATGAGTTCTTTATATATTTTGAATATTAAGCCCTTGTTGGAAGTATTGTATGCAAATATCTTCTCCTGTTTGGTTGTTTGCCTTGTTGTTTTGTCAGCGGTTTCTTTTGCTGTGCAAAACTCTTTAGTTTACTATAATCCCATTCATTTAATTTTGTCTTTACTTCCTTTGTCTTTGGGGTCAAATTCATAAAATAATCCCCAGAACCAATGTCCATAACTTTAGTACCTGTGTTTTCTTCTGTGTAACTTATTGTTTCAGATCATATATTTAGGTCTTTGATTCATTTTTTAAAAAATATATATTTTATTGACTATGCTATTACACTTCTCCCATTTTTTCTCCTCTTTATTACCCTCCACCATGTACCCCCCTCCCACCATCATTTCCCTACCTTAGTTCATGTCCATGGGTTGTATGTATAAGTTCTTTGGCTTCTCCATTTCCCATGATATTCTTAACCACCCCCTGTCTATTTTGTACCTACCACTTATGCTTCTTATTCTCTGTACCTCTTCCCCCACTCCCACCTCCCCACTATAACCCTCCATGTGATCTCTATTTAATTGAATCTGTTCTTGTTCTAGTTGTTTGCTTAGCTCATTGTTCTTTTTGTGTTTTTTTAGGTTCATTTGTTGATAGTTGTGAGTTTGTTGTCATTTTACCGTTCATATTTTTTATCTTCTTTTTGTTAGATAAGTCCTTTTAACATTTCTTATAATAAGGGCTTGGTGATGATGAACTCCTTTAACTAGACCTTATTTGAGGAGCACTTTTTCTGCCCTTCCATTTTAAATGGTAGCTTTGCTGGATAGAGTAATCTTGGATGTAGGTCCTTGCCTTTCATGACTTTGAATACTTCTTTCCAGCTCCTTCTTGCCTGCAAGGTTTTTTGAAAAATCAGCTGATAATCTTATGGGTACTCCTTTGTAGTTAACTGTCTCCTTTTCTCTTGCTGCTTTGAAGATTCTCTCCTTATCTTTAATCTTGGCTAATGTAATTATGATGTGCCTTGGTGTGTGCTTCCTTTTGTCCAACTTTTTTGAGACTCTCTGAACTTCCTTGACTTCCTGGAAGTCTATTTCTTTTGCCATATTATGGAAGTGCTTCTTCATTATCTTTTCAAATGAGTTTTCAATTTCTTCTTCTTCCTCTTCTTTTTCTGGCACCCTTGTGATTTGGATGTTGGAACATTTAAAGTTGGCCTGGAGGTTCCTGAGCCACTTCTCATTTTCTTTAATTCTTTTTTCTTAATTCTGTTCTGGTTGAATATTTATTTCTTCTTTCTGGTCCAAACCATTAATTTGGGTCCTTGTTTCCTTTCCTTCACTGTTGGTTTCCTTTATTTCACTTTTCATAGCCTTCACTTTTTCCTCTATTTTGTGACCATACTCAAACATTTCTGTAAACATCCTGACTTCCAGTGTTTTGAATTCTGCATCTGATAGGTTGGCTATCTCTTTATTGCTTAGTTGTATTTCTTCTGGAGTTTTGATCTGTTCTTTCATTTGGGCCATATATTTTTTGTCTCAGTGTGCTTGTTATGTAGTAAGGGAAAGAGCCTTAGGTATTCACCAGGGCAGGGCAACCCATGTTCCTGTGCTGTGGTGCTGTATGTGGGGGAGGGGTTCAAGAGGGAACAATGCTGCTTGCTCAGCTCTCCGCCTACTTTCAGTCACTTCCTCAGCTCCCACAAGCAAATCAGGCCCTTCTGGTGCTGATTTCTCAGTGTGTAGTTTTGTGTACATTATAGGACCCTGTGGGTCTCTACAATGAACTCTCCTGTGACGCTGGGATTTTCTCTTGCTGCCTAAAACCCCACAGGTTTTTTCAGTCAGAAATTTTTACAGTCAGTGGTTTTGAGGCTTTATTTCCTTGTGCTGGAACCCTGGGTTGCTTAGTCTGTCATGTTCCCCAGTTGTTCCTCCTGATTTATCCACACACAAATGTGGGGCTGCCCAATCTGTCATCCACAGCCTTGCCCAGTCCACCAGCTGCTACCTTGCTGTGAATCCTCTCCACTCGGGCTGCCCATCTCCATCCCTCCTACTGGTCTGGTGAACATTTCTTCTTTATTTCTTTTCGTTGTTGGACTTCCACATATTTCAATTTTCTGGCATTTCTGGTTATTTTGTGTTTTTAAATTTGTTATTTTCCTTCTTTGGTTGTAAGAGGAGGCAAAATGTATCTACCTATACTTCCATCTTGGCTGGAAGTCCTAGGTGTTTGATCCATTTTGAATTAATTTTTGTTCATGGGGACGAAGTATAATCTATGGTTTCATTTCTTTGCAAGTGGGTTTTCAATTTTCCCAGGACCATCTATTGAAGAGAATTTTTCCTTCATTGTATGTTTTTGACTCCTCTGTCAAAAATTATTTGCCAATATATATGTGGCTTTATTTCTGGGCTCTCAATTTGGTTCCACTGGGCTGTGTGTCTGTTTTTCTGCCAATACTAGGCTGTTTTGATTATCTCAACTTTGTAGTATAATTTGAAGTCAAGGGATGTGACACCTCTGACTGTGTTCTTTTATGTCAGGATTGCTTTGGCTATTCAGGATCTTCTATGGTTGTATACATATGTGAAGAATTTTTTGTTCTATTTCTTTAAAAAATGACATTGGGATTTTGATAGTGATTACATTAAATCCGTACATTGTTTTGGGTAATTCAGCCATTCCAACTATGTTGATTCTTTCAATCCATGAACATGAAATACCTTTTTATTTTATTGTCCATTTTTCAATCTCTTTTGATAATACTTTGTAGTTTTCAATATATAAGTCCTTCACATTCTTTGTTAAGTTCATTCCTAGTTATTTTATTGTTTTTGTGTTAATTTCAATAGGAATTTTTTTACCTATTTTTTTTTGAAATTTTATTGTTAGTATATAAGAAAGCAGTGGATTATTGCATGTTAATTTTGTATCCTACAATTTTACTTATTATTTGCTTATTATTTCTGGCTTTACTATATTTGTTTATTGTTTCTAATCATTTTTTGGTGATGTATCTAGGGTTTTCTTTATAAAGAATAATGTCATCTACAAAAAGTGACACTTTTATTTCTTCATTTTGAACTTGGATGCTGTCTATTTCTTACTCTTGCCATATTGCTCTGGCTAAGACTCCCAGTACTATGTTGAATTAGAGTGATGAGGGTGTACATCCTTATCTTGTTCTTGATCTTAGAGGAAAAGCTTTCATTTTTTCACCATTGAGCATGATATTAGCTGAGTGTTAGTCCTATGTGGCCTTTATTATGTTGAGGTACTTTCCTTTTGTACCTATTTTATTGATTATTTTAATTGTAAGTGTATGCGGTATCCTATCAAAAGCTTTTTCTGCATCTATTAACAAGATCACATGATTTCTATCCATTGTTTTGTTAATGTGGTGTATTACATTGATTGATTTGTGTATGTTGAACCATCCTTGTGTCCCTGGGATGGACCCCACTTAATCGTGATGTATTCTTCTTTTAATGCATTGTTGTACTAAGTATGCTAGCATTTTGTTTAAGATTTCTGTATCTTTATTCTTCAGACATATCAGATTATATATTCTCCAATGCACATGGAACACTCTCAAGTATAGACCATATATTGGGACACAAAACTAGCCTCAAAAATTTAAGAAGATTGCAATCATACCAAGCATGTTCTCTGACAACAATTCTCTGAAACTGAAAAGCAACTGCAATAAAGAAGCACCCCCTCACACACACATATATAGCGATTAAACAACATACTACTAAAAAGTGACTGGGCCAAAGAACAAATAAAATGTGAAGTCAAAAGATATGTAGAGACAAGTGAGAATGGCAATACAACATATCAAAACTTTTGGGATACAGCAAAAGAAGTAATAGGAGGAAAATTTATATCATCACAGGCTTATCTCAAGAAACAAGAAAAATCTCAAGTAAACAATCTAATATTATGTCTTAAAAAACTAGGAAAAGAAGAATAAAAGCAACTGAAAATCAGTTGAATAAAAGAAACTATAAAAGTTAGAGCAGAATTAAATGAAATAAAGAACAGAAAGACTATACAGAAAATTAATGTGACAAATAGCTGGTTCTTGGAAAGATTAATAAAATTGTCAAGCCCTTGACTAGACTCAGGGAGGAAAAAAAGAAAAAAGGCTCATATAAACATAATCCAAAATGAAAGAATTTACCACAGACATCACACAGATACAAAGGATCATACTAGAGTACCATGAAAGACCACCTGCCACCAAATTCAATAACCTAGAAGAAAGGGATAAGTTCATAGAAATATATAACCTTCCTAGTATGAATCATGAAGAACTGGAAAATCTAAATAGACTGATCAACAGTGAGGAAATTAAAACTACCATCAAAAACCTTCCAAAAAATGAAAGTTCATGATCAGATGGCTTCACTGGTGAATTCTAAAAACATTAAAAGAGTTGATACCTATCCTTCTGAAACTCTTTCAAAAAATTGAAGAATAGACAATATTTCCTAGAACATTTTATGAGGCCAATATAACCCCTACACCAAAACCTGGCAAAGATAATACAAAAGAGAAAACCACAGACCAAAATTATTTCTCTTATAGAGAGATCTTTTGTTGTTTTAACATTTATTTTTGCATTCAATAGTTGATTCCTTTCCTTGATTTTGCATACTTTAAAATTTTTAAATGGTGATGGCAGGAGACTTGGCTTGGGTGGTGAACACAGAATACAACATTCAGATGATATAGAATTGTATACCTGAAACTTATATAAATTTTTAAGGAAAAATTTTTAGATTATTTATTTATTTATCTTTAGAGAGAGGGGAAGGGAAAGAAAAAGAGAGCAAGAGAAACATCAATGTGTGCTTATCTCTTGCACACTCCCAACTGGGGACCTAGCCCACAACTCAGGCATGTGTGCTGACTGGGAGTCAAACTGGCAACTCTGTGGTTCACAGGCTGGCACTCAATCCACAGAACCGAACCAGGGCTGAAACCTATGTAATTTTATCAAGCATTGTCACTCCAATAAATTCAATAAAAATAAATTAAGCTATGACTGGGTGGTTCAGTTGGTTGGAGTGTCGTCCTGTACACTAAAAAGTTATGGGTTTGATTGCCAGTCAAGGCACATACCTGGATTATGCATTCAATCCCCCGTTGGGTGAGTGAGTGAAGCAACTGATCAATGTTTCTCTTTCGCATCAATGTTTCTCGTACTCTCTCTCTGTCTCTTCCTCTCTCTGTAAAAAAAAAAAAAAAAAACAAAAAAACAAACAAACTTATGTTCAGGTGAGGATTTTTTTAAGAAGGGAAGATTTTATTAAGAGAAACATAATGCCCTGGGCAGCTTTCAAAAATACCTATTTTCCTTCTATTTTCACTTTGAGTACCTGGTAGGACACCTGGAGGTAAAACTAATGAAAGTGTGCCCCCCCTTTCTCACTTTTCCATACTAAGCCTACAACAATCCATCCATTGTCATTTAAGTTTTTCTACCCCCTGGACTGCCTCTAGCAATAGGCTTCTAATCATGAACTACAGTAAGCCTTGATCCTCTAAACCTGCATATCTCCCTAATTTTGGGTCAGTGGTTTTCCCTGTGACATCCTAACTATGATGGATCTCTTGCATTATTTTCAGTAATATCTATTATCTTTTGTGTTGTTTCTAATTTCACATTTTACTTTTATATTGAGATATAATTAACATTGACTGTATAATAGTTTTAGTTATACAACAGAGTGATTTAATACATGTATATATTGCAAAATGATCACTACAGTAAGTTTAGTTAACATCCATGAGCATGCATAGTTATAATTTTTTTGTAATGAGAATTTTTAAGATCTACTCTCTTAGCAGCTTTCAAGTGTACAATGCAGTATTGTTAATAATTATCACCATGCTGAACATCATATCCTCAAGATTTATTTACTTTTTAACTAAAAGTTTATATTTTTTGACCAACCTCTTCTATTTTGCAACAAAATGGCAAAAATGTCTACATTTTTTAAAAGGGCAGTTTAAATACTTTTATTTTATTAATTTATTGGGGTAACGTTGGTTTGTAGGATCATTAGGTTTCGGGTGTACATTTCTACGATACATAATCTGTATATTGAATTATGTGCCCACTACCCAAAATCAAATAATCTCCAGTGCCATATAACTGTCCCTCTTTATCCTTTAAACTACACCCTCACCCCCTTCTCTCTGGTAACAACCATGCTGTTGACTGTGTCTATGAGTTTCAGTTTTATTGCCTTCATATGAGTGAAATCATGTGGTTCTCAGCTTTTTCTTGTTTTATTATTGTTCAAGTACAGTTGTCTCCATTTCCCCCTATGACTCCCCCAGCCCCACCCATCCCTACCTCCCACCTTTGATCTACCCCTCCTTTGCTTTTAATATTAATTTTACTTCACAATTTTTCTTAATTTCTCTTCTGAATTCTGTACTTTATATTTCATTATGTTTGTTATTGTTACTATTGTTGTCTTTCCATATTTTTGGATTAATGTATTTCTTTAAAGTCTTTTTTATAGAAATAATTGCATTAGTATTTTTTTTTAGTTCTTAGTATGCTGGATCACAATTTTTATCAGCTTTATGGCAACATTTTTTTGTTATTATTGTTGAATATTCCTTCCCTTATGTTTATTTTGTAATCTTTGGTTCCTCCCTTTATGTTATATCTGTCCTGGATACATGGTTACATTTTGGACAAATTATATGCAGGAAATCTGTATGTAAGAGAGATAGCATTCTGTTCATTCTAGGGAGATTTCTGCTTCTCAAGAGTTTTCTTGAGAGTTCCTTATGCTTTTATTTTTCACAGGCAGGCAGAAAAGAAAGGAATATTTGTTCCTCTGTTTTTTGTTCTGTTCAGGCTCTCAAGGCATTTGATGATAACCACTTACATTGGGTAGGGCAATTCTCTGATTCTGATCCTACACTTTAAGATATTAATCTCTTCTGGAATTATCATCCAACACAAACCAGACATACTCAGAAATAATGCTTAACTAGACATCTGAGCATCCATGATGAAGTCAACGTGACACATAAAAATTAAGTAACACAAGATGGTAACATAAAGCAGCTTCTTTGTGGTAATGGGACAATTCATTATCTTGATTTTAATGATGATTACTTAAATCTACACATGTGATATTACATAGAACCACACACACACACAATACAGGTAAATACTGGTGAGATCTGCATAATTTAAGTGCCTGAGTTAATAGTATTATGTCAATATCCATTTCCTGATTTTAACAATGTATAATGTTTATTTAAGATATCTGCTGGGGGAGTTGGGTGAAGGGCACTTGCAAACTCTCTCTACTATTTTTGAAACTTCTTGTGAGTCTTAAACTACTTTGAAATTTTAAAAAGTTATAATAAAAATGAAAAAGGGGGGAAAACTTCAAGATCCACCAAAAGGCAGCTATTGAATTTATTAGGACATGGTTAAAATACATGTTTTACCAAAGCCCAAATTTTTTAAGATGAATTCAATAATCAAATCAAACATGAACAGTATGCACTCTGAGTGTTAGGATACTAAAATGAGTAAGGAATGATCTTTATCCAAGAAGCTCCTGTTCTTATGCAGAAGACAAAATAAAAAGTTAATCACAATCATTGTGAAGTTACTTAGCTTAATGAAGTTCTTAGTGAACTTCATTAAGAACTAAGTAACTAGTTCATTAAGAACTAGTGAACTTAGTGAAGTTCTTAGTTCTGTGACTGTTTGTCCTCATCTGTAAAATTGGAACAAAAATAATACCTATTTCACAGGTTTATTTTGAAGACTTCAAAAGAAAATTCATGAAAATGTTCTGGAATACACTAAATGATCAATCAATAAAAACATTTAATATTATTCTTATGTCAATAGTACTCAGTCATCTCCCAAACCCTCACCTCTGAACCTGTGTTTAAATAACTCTATAGGCTTTCCGTTTGCTATGAAGAACGTGATTTATTATTGGTCAAATCTACAAAAATATCCACAGTCCTTGTCAGGTCAAAAATAATACTATCAATTCTAAGTAAATCTCCTCTAAATTTTCAGAAGCAGATACCTTTGTTTGAAAAGGGGAAGAGGTTAAAATAGCCCCAAAGTGTTAACTCTGTGATCCCAGACAAGTGACAACTTTTTCGAGCCTAAGTTACCTCTGTAAAATGAAGACCATAATGGTGTTTACTTCATAAGGCTGTTGTGAAGCTTACATGACACAATGTTTCTAAATTGCTTATCAGTTTTCCATGTGTGCACTTCAGTTGTATTTCTTCCCTACTAAACCTTAAAGAGGAGGAACTTGAAGTTTGTCCCCAATTCAGTATCTCTTTAGCCAGAAACACTCACCTGAATCAAAAATAAAATATGTTAATCCTATGCTTTTTTTTACTTCCGGCCAAGATGGAGGCATAGGTGGAAATACTGTACCTTCTCTCACATCAAGATTAAGGACAACAAATATTTACAAACAATAACACAACCAGAACACAGAAAATTGAACTACAGAACTCCAACAACCATTCAACCAGTCCGGTAAGATGGGCGGAGTTGGCAGCTAGCAGAGAGGAAATGCAGCAGAAAATGCAGTGGCTGCCAGACCTGGGAGTGCCGGGCAGCATAGGTGGTGCAGAGTTTGCAGACCCCAGACATGGGGAGGAGATGAGCAGAGCATGTAGGGTACACAGGGCAGTTGGCTGACCATGGACACACATTTGCACACAGATAAACTAGGCAAGAACAGGCAGTGAGACGGACTGCACAGCCCAGGGCCCCAGCAATGGGAAATAAAGCCTAAAAACACCAATTAAAGAGGCGCTGGGAGAGATTCCCGGCCTCACAGGAGAGGTCCTTGGGGAGACCCGCAGGGTCCTGGAGTGTGCATAGGCCCGCCCACCTGGGAGCCAGTGCCAGGGGGGCCCAGTTTGCTTGTGGGAGGCAGCAGAGGGGACACAAATCTGAGAGAGCATGGAACAGGCACCATAGTTCCCTCTCTGACCCCACCCCCAAAGATAGCATCACAACCTAGTGACTAGGTTGCCCTGCCCTGGTAAACACCTAAGGCTCCACCACCTGTAAGTAACAGGCACCACCTGACCAAAAATGACTCAAACAGAAGAACAGCTCAGAGCCCCAGAGCAAATACTTTTAAGTGACCAAGAGATAGCCAACCTATCTGATGCACAGTTCAAAACACTGGTGATCAGGATGATCACAGAACTGGATGATTTTGGTTGCAAATTAGATGAAAAATTTAAGGCGATGCTAAGTGAAATGAAGGAAAATGCACAGGGGACCAATAGTGATGGAAAGAAGACTGGGGCTCAAATCAATGGAGTGGACCAGAAGGAAGAAAGAAACAACCAAACAGAAAAGAATGAAGAAACAACAATTCAAAAATATGAGGAGAGGCTTAGGAACCTCCAGGACATCTTTAAACATTCCAACATCCGAATTATAGGGGTACCAGAAGGGGAAGAGGAAGAGCAACAAGTTGGAAAATTATTTGAACAAATAGTAAAGGAGAACTTCCCCAATCTGGCAAAGGAAATAGACTTCCAGGAAGTCCAGGAAGCTCAGAGTCCCAAGGAAATTGGACCCAAGGAAGCACAAGCCAAGGCACATCATAATTACATTAGCCAAGATTAAAATGAAGGAGAGAATTCTAGAAGCAGCAAGAGATAAGGGGACAGTTATCTACAAAGGAGTTCCCATCAGACGGTCAGCTGATTTCTCAAAAGAGACCTTACAGGCAAGAAGGGGCTGGGAAGAAGTATTCCAAGTCATGAAAGGCAAGGACCTACATCCAAGACTGCTCTATCCAGCAAAGCTTTCATTTGGAATGGAAGGGCAGATAAAGTGCTTCTCAGGTAAGATCAAGTTCAAGGAGTTCATCATCACCAAGCCCTTATTATATGAAATGTTAAAGGGACCTAGCTAAGAAAAAGAAGATAAAAAATACGAACAGTAAAAGGACAGCAAACTCACAGTTATTAACATTTACACCTAAAACAAAAGCAGACTAAGTGGTCACCTAAAACAGGAGCAGAGACACAGAAATGGAGATCACCTGGAAGGTTAGTAACAGTGGAGTGGGAGGAGAGTGTGGGGAGAAGGTACAGAGAATAAGTAGCATATACAGTGGGGAGAAAATAGGCAGAGGGCAAGAGT
>PVKM010000154.1:0-99600 GCA_004027735.1 Carollia perspicillata | reverse complement strand
TTGCCAAGAATGAGTGCATTTCTAAGATAAACTGAATGTTATTGCGGAGTATATTAGATTTACTATTTTTTAAAGGAATCATCCTTTAGTGCTATTACCAGTAAACTAAGGCCAATTCCTTAGAATGTTCCCTCCACACTCCCACCGAAAAGAATCACCTTGCTTGACTCCATGTATTGGCCATACCTTATCTTTTAAAGACTGCCTTTGCTGTCCATGTTAATCAGTTACCTGCACAAAAACGCGTTTCCTGGTTGGGGGACAGAGGATGACAAAGAATGTTTTTTTTCCTGTTCTACTGCAGTTCTAGAAGTTTATGAGGGGAAAATGAGATACATAGTTACAGAGGTTTGTTGCAAAGATATTTCTACTCAGGAGATAGATTATGTTAGAACACAAACACCCAAGTTACTTTTATGGAGATTTAGGAACTAAACCCAATGAGACTCTGCCCTCAAAGATCTATATATACAACAAAATATACAGAGATATATGTAGTTAACTTGGAGTCAGACACAGAAAAGTTTGTGCTCTACATATGCCAAGTCAGTTTGCTACCTTGATTGTCATGTTATTTTCCAGATGAAGTTTCTGAAAAAGAACATTGGGCAAAGTACTTTAAATATTAACATCATTGAGAACACAATTTCTAAGTGCTATCTACTTGTTAATATAGCCCACCAAGCTTTGTGTAAAGGATGGGGTTACAATCACTTGATACTTGAATCTCTCTGAGATTTCAGTGTGAGCAAGCACTATCTGTTCATAGTTAGCTTTAAAGCCACTCTGTCCATGCACAGGGATGGTAGGCCTGAGATGGGACAATGCGCACTGCCAGGTTTTTCCAATGAGAGGATAATCTACCTGTGCAAATTATTCCTGTATTGTAGAGATGAACACCAATGCAGGTATCTGACCCCTTCCCCAGTCAGTTCCTTCAAACTCCTCAAATCCTGAAAGGGAATGTTGTAGAGTTAAATGTGCCAGTTAAGTGACAAGACCTGACCCAATTTAATTATCCCCTTTGCTTAGCCTCTGGTATTATATACACTACTGAACACAAAATAGATGTTGTAAAAAGGAACACCTCTTAAAGGCCACTCCTGTTCATAGGCAAAATCTAAGAAATAACTAGGCATTTTGACCTGATGGGGCTACAAGCACAATGGTATTTAAATGATACTGTCATCCTGAACTCCCCAGCCCAGGCTGGCTCCAAAATGCATTGTTTCAAAGACTGTGTTATATCAAAACATTCTGGAACCTGAAAAAATTCAAGGATGTTGTATCCACATAGTTTTCTCTAGTTGTTGAAAGTGAAATAAAAAGCTTTATACTTTGATGTAGTCCTATTTGTTTATTTTTTTCTTTTGTTTCCCTTGCCTGAGAAGATATATCAGATAAAATATTGCTTCAAGTGATGTCCAAGATTTTACTTCCTATGTTTTCTTTTAGGATTTTTATTGTTTTGCATCTAACATTTAAGTCTTTAATCTATTTTGAATTTATTCTTGTATGTGGTGTTAAAAGGTGGCCTAGTTTTATTTTTATGCATGTATCTGTCTAATTTTCCCAACACCATTTATTGAGTAAACTATCTTTAGCCCACCATATGTGCTTGCTTCCTCTGTCAAATAGTAATTGACTATAAAGGTGTGGGTTTATTTCTGGGCTCTGTATTCTGTTCTATTGATCTATGTGGCTATCTTTATGCCAATGCCATGCTGTTTTGATTATTATGGCCTTATAGTATAGTTTCATATTAGGTAGAGTGATTCCTCCAACTTTGTTCTTTTTTTTTTTCCAGGATTGCTGTTGCTATGAGAGACTTTTTTGTGGTTCCATACAACTTTTTGAAATACTTGTTCTAGTTCTGTAAAATTTGTCATTGGAATCTTCATAGGCATTGAATTTAATCCATGGATTGCTTTGGGTAACATTGACATTTTAATGATGTTAATTTTTCCTATCCATGAACACAATATCTGCTTCCACTTATTTGTATCTTCAATTTCTTTCTTCAGTAGCCTATAATTTTCTGAGTACAGGTCTTTTAAATGCTTGGTTACATTTATTACTGGATATTTCATTCTTTTTGAAGTGATCGTGAATGGGATTGGTTTCTGAATTTCCCTTTCTGATAGTTCATTATTGTCATATAAAAATACAACTAATTTCTGGGTATTAATTTTGTATCCTGCCACTTTGCTGAATCCATGGACCATTTCTAGCAGTTTCTTGGTAGAATTTTTAGGATTCTCTATATGTAGTATCATGTCACCTACAAACAAAGACAGTTTTACTTCTTTCTTTCCAATTTGGATATCCTTTATTTATTTTTCTTGTCTGATTGTTATGGCTAGGACATAAGTTTTGCACAGCAAAAGAAACCATCAACAAAATAAAAAGATAACCCATGGAATAGGAGAATATATTCTCAAACATATCTGGTAAGGGGTTAATATCCAAGAGTTATAAAGAACTCATAAAACTCAACACCAAAAACAATCTAATTAAAAAATGGGTGACAACCCTGGCTTGTATGGCTCAGTGGATTGAGTGCTGGCCTGCGAACCAAAGGGTCACCTTTTTTATTCCCAGTCAGGGAACATGCCTGGGTTGCATCCCAGGTCCCCAGTATGGGGTGTGCAAGAGGCAACCACACATTGATGTTTCTCTTCCTGTCTTCCCCCTCCCTTCCCCTCTATAAAAATAAATAAATAAAATATTTTAAAAAATGGACAACATACCTGAATAAACACTTCTCCACAGAGGACATAGAGTTGACCAATAGACATATGAAAAGATGCTCAATGTCACTAATTATCAGAGAAATGCAAATTAAAACCACAATGAAATATCACCTCACACTGGTCAGAATGGCTACCATCATAAATCAACATACAAGTACTGGTGAGGATGTGGATAAAAGGAAACCTTTTTTGCACTATTGATGGGAATGCACATTGTTGCAGCCACTGTGGAAAGCAGTATGGAGATACCTCAAAAAACTAAAAATGGAACTTCTTTTTCTCCCAGCAACCTCACTTCTGGGAACATATCTGAAGGAACCTGGAAAACTAATTTGAAAGAATATAAGCACCACTATGTTCACTTTAGCCTTATTGACAATAGCCAGGATTTGGAAGCAGCCCAAGTGTCTATCAGTAGTTGAATGGATAAAAGAACTATGGGATATTTACACAATGGAATACTACTTGGTCATAAAAAACAGGAAAGTTTTACCCTTTGCAACAGTATGGATGGACCTGGAGAACATCATGCTAAGTGAAATAATCCAGTCACAGAAACACAAGTACCATATGATTTCACTCATATATGGAATCTAATGAACAAACTGAACTAACAAGTAGAAAAGAGGCAGACTCATAAATGGAGAACAGATGATAGGTATGGTTTGGGGTGTTATGGGGTGGGGAGATCAAGGGGAAAAAGGTCTTATGGACATAGACAACAGTGTGGTGATTGTGGAGGCAGAGGGATATAAGTGGGAAATGGTAATGGAAAAAGTACAATAAAATTAAAAAATAAAAATATAGTAAATGGATCACAATGACATGAAAAAGAGAAGATAACTTAGGTAATCACAGAAAACAATGTTTAATTTTTTCTCTTGTATTTTTTAATATTTGCAGTAGTGGTATTCACTCGAGGTTTTTAGCCTGTGGTATCATGTTGCTCAATAAACTTTGAGCAGTAAAGAAATAAAAAATAAAATAAAAAAGGAAAAGCAAGAAACCTAAGAATATCCTTTACAAATGCAGTTGTAACATTAAGTATTTAGAAAAGTCTTGAGATTGTCTTTATGTATATTGGAGGGGATGGTGGTTTGGAGAAGTATAGAGCAAAACTCACTAATATGATAATTCCTAAAACTGTGCTGTTCAATATGGTAACCACTGAAAACATTTGGCTATTATATTTAAATAAAATAAAAATTTCCCTCAGTCTCACTAGCCCTACTCCAAATTCTCAACAGCTATGTCAGGACAGTAGCTATCATATTGAATGGCACAGATACAGAAATTTCCAATCATCACAGAAAGTCATATTGGACAAATCTAAACAACTATGTCAGCCTGCACTCAAGTTCATAATATCTAATGGAATAGAGGGCCCTAAGTTACATTTTCTTTTATGTATTATTTTCTGTCAAACTTGTAACCATCTTTTAACATTTAACTCTAATATCATTCCTTTACCCTCCTGGTGAGAATTTAGACTATACAATGACTTTTTTAGAATTTCTTCTATTCTGCCCTGCACTATAATTGGTTACACAGATGTCTGTCCTCCCTACTATGACTAGAGAGCTCCTTGAGCAGGAAGCTTATTTCTTTTCTGCAGCTTTATTGAGGTATGAAAATAAATATATTTAAAGTATACAAAATGATATTTGATGTACCTATATATTGTGAAATAGTTATTACAATTAAGTTAACACATCCATCAGTTAACATAGTTACCTTTTTTACTGTGTAGTAACAACCTTGAAATATATAATTTTAGAAAATGTCAACTATGTAATACATCATTATTAACTTAGTGACTATTCCTTACATTAGACCCATAGAACTTATTAATATTATAATTGAAAGTTTGTATTCTTTGATTATCATTTCCCCCACAACTTAGCCCCTGGCATCGACATTCCACGTGGTTTCTGTGAGTTTGACTATTGTACAGTCCACAGATAAATGAGATCATGCATTATATGTCTTTCTATGTCTGTCTTACTTTACTTAGTATAATATTCTCCCTGTTCATACATGTTACAAATGGAAGGATTTCCTTCTTTTCTATGGCCAAATAATGCCTGTGTTCTCTTGCATCTTATTGAGCTTTCTTTGAGATGATTATTTTGAATTCTTCATCAGGTAATTTATAGATCTCTACTTTTGGGAACTTAGTTAATGGTCTTTATTACTTATGTTTGGTTGTGTCATGTTTGCTTGCTTCTTCATGATCTTTGTAGCTTTGCATTGGTGTCTGAGCATTTGATGTGTAAATACATATAGCAGTCTTTACAGACTTATTTCAGTAGGTAGACACCTTCTCATGTTATGTTCCTGGACTTATGAGATTGTTTCTGTGAGCACAGTTGAGCAGAGTTGGAGCTGGGTATTGTGATGCAGCTGAAGCTATAGTTGGGTCCATGTTTGTCAGGCCTGTTACTAGAGGCCAGAATAGACATTGACCCTCTCTGGTCCCTGTGTGAATAGGACTGACACTGGGATAAAAGTTCACTTCAGGGCCTGCAGCTACACTTACAGATGGCGTGCCTGTTACCAGGTATGTAGATGTATTATAATCCTGGCCAGTCTGTGGGAAGGCTCCTGCTGATTCACTGGATGGGACCTGGGAGGATAGGAATGCTCCTGGACTGCAGCTGAGAGAAATTGGAGTTAAATTACAAAATCTTCAGTTGGAGTGAGTCAGTTTGGATACACATGGGTATGCCTTTTGTTGAGTTCCTGTGTGGGTAATCCATTTCCTGGACCACAGCTGGGAGGAGCTGGAGTTGAGTTACTAGAGCTGCAGTTGCATAGATATTGCCAGGCCTGTCTCTGGTGGCACAGATGAGTGTTTCTCCTGGCGAGTCTCTGGGATGACAGGACTGATCTCAAACTATTGCTCGGAGAGACTCAAACGGAAATACAGGGCTGCTTCAATATCCACAGTCAGATCAAATTTGGCAAGCCTGTTTCCCCAGTCATAGTCAAGTGTGACATCTACCAGGTTGCCTGGTACATGGTACTGATAGCAAAACCATGGCCAAATGTCCAAAGGGGATTAGGCAGTTACTGGGATTGTAGATGGGATCATGGTTGTAGGCCTGCCCTCTCAAAATAGTTCTGCTCAGTTTTGCACCCTACTGGTATTTTGTAACCTCCTAGCTGGTTCTGAAAGTTCCTAAAAAAACACTTTCATCTGTGGATGGCTGCCAAATAATTGTTACTATGAGGGGGATAAGGGTGAAGGGGCTACCTATACTAACATCGTGCTAATGCCACTCTAGGAACCTTATTTTTACAAAGTGTTCTGTACATGTGTGCACACATACAATATTTAAATTAGTGGTTCTTCAACTTTAGCATGTATCTGAATCAGAAGGACTGTTAAAAGACATATTTCTGTCTCTCATTCCCAATTCTACTTTTTCTTATATAATAGGTCTGGAGTAAGTCCCAAGAATGTACAGTTCTGACAAGGCTAGGTCTGTGGCTGATGCTATACTAGTCCAGAGACTACATTTTGAGAACCATCAACTTAGATTGGAGGCATTGCTACTCAGAAGTGTCCTCTAAATATGGCCTGGCTGAGCTTCAGCTTTAGGATCTCTAGAATTTTACTCATTCAGGATCGAGGAATAAAAGGCCTCAAGGTTCTTTACTGCAATATTGGCCTTTGATTGATGAAGGAAAATACTGCTGAGCCTTGGACACAGGAAAAATGGTTAGAGGAAGGGACTGCTTACAAACCTAAGCCTCATCCAAATTGGTGAGTTGCACCTAGATTGAATGTGATTTATTTGCTTCTGGGACTTAACCTAAACTGCCTACTTATTGCAAACCCTAAATTGGTCAACCTCTCATTTGCTTTGAAGTAACACTGTGTTACAAACAGTAAATTGCTGGTCTCTGGCTCCCAAATAGAATATAACAGATCAAAACTTCTTTTGCATAAATCAGAGGAGTCTCTTGCTAATCTACCCATAAGCATTGGCAGAGTTAAAATAAAAGCCAATTATTTCATTGAATCACATGGCACTTTTCTGAGTTTCAGGCTTTGAAAGCTCTCCCAAACCAGTGGTAATTAATAATTGAGAAAGGGTTGCATGAAAACACTACAGCATTACACATAACTGATTATTCTATCATGCAGAGTTAGCTCTCTCTATTATCTTGTTATAGATTTGACTGATTGTTTTTACTTAATTGAATAAATTCATCCATGACTTGGTATTTTTAAACACTTACCAAAACAAGTGCATATGAAAATAGAGAGAGGGAAAGTACCACTTGCTGAGCAACTTCTGTAAACTAAGCACAATCTGACAATTTACAGCTATCAATTCATATGACCCTTATGAATTTGCATGGTTGGGATTATTATCCTTTCTTCACATTTCAGAAAACAGAAATTTGATGTATTACTTAATTAGGTTGTATTTATACAACTAGTAATTGTGGTAAGATTAAGTGAAGGAGATTTCTTCAATACTTAATCCCATGATCTTTCTTCTATATTGGCATCATTATAATGTATTCAATAGAATGGGTGTTTCAGTGGAGGAATAGGTTTGTTGGCCAAACAAGATTTGAAAGTGCTGAATAGTATGACTCTTTTTTAGATTTCTGATGCTCATAGTATTTTAAGGCTTCTGAACAGGTCTCTTGATAAAGAAACCATATAGCCCAGAGTTTCTTGAACTTAACTGATAATAGAATCCTTTATTCCAAAATAAACATTTAAAAATGCTATTTTGTTCTAGGTTCCCTGCACAAATATAGAGGAAATATTGTTTTTTATTTTTAATTTATTTTTATTGAATTAATCGGGGTAATGTTGGTTAATAAAATTATATGGATTCAGGTGTACAATTCTATAAAACATTATCTGTATATTGTATTGTGTGTTTACTATCCAAAAGTCAAGTCTCTTTCCATCACCATTTATACCCCCTTTACTCCAATTTCCCAAATGAGATTTAGGGAGGGGTCATGGAGAAAATTCCTTATCTATCTCTCATTCCCAAATTCTTTCCTAATGGAATACAAAATTTTACTTAGATTCAGGGGCAGAGAATGGGACTCTTTACTAGTTAGTGAGGTTTTTGTGTTAAAAAATGATGCACACTTTTCAACTATCCTCTTTTAAATTATCGTTTCTTTTTAAAAATATTTTTATTGATTATTTTTATTACAGTTGTCCCATTTTCCCCCTTCATTCCCCTCCACCATGCACCCCACCTCCCACCCGCATTCCCCCCTTTTAGTTCATGTCCCTGTGTCATAAGTTCTTTAACTTCTACTTTTCCCATACTATTCTTGCCCTCCACCTATTTTCTACCTACCATCTATACTACTTATTCTCTGTACTTTTTCTCCCTCTCTCCTCCTCCCACTCCCCTGTTGCTAACCCTCCATGTGAGCTCCATTTCTGTGGTTCTGTTCCTCTTCCACTTGTTTGCTTAGTTTGTTTTTGTTTTAGGTGTGGTTGTTAATAATTGTGAGTTTGCTGTCATTTGACTGTACATGTTTTTTATTTTCTTTTTCTTAGATAAGTCTCTTTAACATTTCATATAATAAGGGCTTCGTGATGATGAACTCCTTAAACTTGACCTTATCTGGGAAGCAATTTATCTGCCCTTCCATTCTAAATGAAAACTTTGCTGGATAGAGCAGTCTTGGATGTAGGTCCTTGCCTTTCATGTCTTGGAATACTCCTTCCCAGCCCCTTCTTGCCTGTAAGGTCTCTTTTGAGAAATCAGCTGACAGTCTGATGGGAACTCCTTTATAGGTAACTGTCTATTTCTTGCTGCTTCTAGGATTCTCTCTTTCATTTTAATCTTGGCTAATGTAATTATGATGTGCCTTGGTGTGTTCCTCCTTGGGTCTAACTTCTTTGGGTCTCTCTGAGCTTCTAGGACGTCTTGGAAGTCTATTTCCTTTGCCAGATTGGGGAAGTTCTCCTTTACTATTTGTTCAAATAACTTTTCCACTTGTTGTTCTTCCTCTTCTCTTTCTGGTATCCCTATAATCTGGATATTGGAATGTTTAAAGATGTCCTGCAGGCTCCTAAGCCTCTCCTCATTTTTTTGAATTCTTGTTCCTTCATTCTTTTCTGATTGGATGTTTCTTTCTTCCTTCTGGTCCACTCCATTGATTTGAGTCCCAGTTTCCTTCCCATCACTAGTGGTTCCTTGTACATTTTCCTTTATTTCACTTAGCATCACCTTCATTTGTTCATCTAATTTGTGACCAAATTCAACCAATTCTGTGAGCATCCTGATTACCAATGTTTTGAACTGTGCATCTGATAGGTTGGCTACCTCTTCATCGCTTAGTTGTATTTTTTCTGGAGCTTTGATCTGTTCTTTCGTTTGGGCCAATTTTCTTTTGTCTTGACATGCCTGTTACGTGGTGAGGGGTGAAGTTTTAGGTGTTCACCCAGGCAGGGCAACCCAGTTGCTGGGTTGTGACGCAGTATGTGGGGGAGGGGGAAGAATGGTGTTTGCTCCTCTCTCTGCTGGATTTCAGTCCCCTCTGCTACTTCCCCCAAGCAAATTGGACCCTTATGGTGTTGATTCTCATGTGTGTGTTTGTGGGTTTGTATATTTTCTAGGACCCTGTGGGTCTCTCCAATGAACTCTCCTGTGAGGCTGGGAGTTTCTCCTGCACCTCACCCCCCACAGGTGTTTTCAATTGGTGTTTTAAGGCTTAATTCCTCACTCTGGAATGCTGGGATGCATGGTCTGTGTCATCCCAAGTTTCTCCTGGTTTATCTGTGTGTGAATGTGGGACCACCTTGTCCTCCAGCCACCTCATGTGCAGTGCCCCTCCACAATCTGCTACCTCTCTGGGTCTGCCAGCCGCCACTTTGCTGTGGCCCCTCTTTGCCCAGCCACTGGACTCCGCCCCTCCTACTGGTCTGGATTAATATGTCTACTTTAATCCTGGGTTGTCAAACTTCCATACAGTTCAATTTTCTGTCAGTACTGGTTGTTTTTTGCTTCTAAATTGTTGTCATCCTTATTTTGGTTGTGTGCAGAGGCACAGTGTATCTACCTATGCCTCCATTGTGGCCCTAAGTTATCATTTTTTATGTCTAAAATGGTATAGTGGAGTAAAGCCTTCTTTCCTTTTAGACCACCCCAGCTATCTTGTCCTCTCTTCTCTCTTGGCCATGTTAGATTTTGTTGAGATTATAGAATCTGAGTTTGGGCATAAACCATGTGCCCATATTCTCTGTATTGAGATTTGGATAAATGACTGGCTCTAATTACAATGGTAATTTACTTTCCTTTTATTGTGAACCTAGTACGTGTGTTTTTCTCAGGAAGTCTGTGAAAGGTGAGGGCGGTTATGATGGGGTATTAAATTCTAATACTCATAGATCCTTAATATAATATTGTCAAAACCTTTATTCTTTTTCATGGTTTTATTTCACATTTTAATCAATATCATTGGAGCTTAAAAATCCTTTCAAATCAAATATTCCTATAATTTGCAATGTGTTGGGGAATAAAAAGAAAACAGTCAACTTCTTAAATTACTGGTACATTTTTATTCACTCACTATATGTGTGTGTGTGTGTGTGTGTGTATATATATGTATGTATATGTATATGTATATGCCATATATATGGCATTGAATGAAGTACTATATTAGGTATAGAAAATAAAATAGTACACTGTCCTCCAGGAGTTTACAGTTCAAAATGTCACATAAATATATGATCCTGTAGAAAAATCAAACTTTTAGTCCTGCAGGCCTGATTCAGATATTTTTACACTATATGACTTTGAACAGAGTACTTAACCTTTCAGAGACTTAGTATCCTCCTTATTAATGGTAAGGTCTAACACTTTACAAGATCACTGTGAGAATTAAATGGGATGATATGTCTTTTGCTGTGCATACAGAAATATGTGTACGCCATGGGCTTGAAGCAAAATGCCAAACAATAAACTAGAGACAAATGTCTTCTTGCAGAGTCAAGTTTACTTGAAAATTGGAGAAAATAATATTTATAATAAAACAAACATGAATACATTAAGAAGTAGAAAGAAAATCCACTTGTATTTTTAGGGCAAAATATAAAGCTTCAATCACATTCTGTTCTTGTGGTAGGCGGCTTCAGGTGACCCTCCGGGGAGCCCTGGAGGGATATGCCTTCACTTCTCTTCTTTATGAGTATTTCACTGGGAAAAAATTCTGAGATGCAATGAAATCTGTGAAAGTTTTCCTAATCTATAAGCATTTCACACTGTTATTATTACTTATATTCAAGGCAAAGGGAAATGAATACAAAAAGATACTCAAACAGCATGGAGAAGAAGACAAAGGAAAGCAACACTATAACCTCAGGCTGATCACAGAAGAGTTCACAGGAGAAGCCCTGGGAACACTGTTAGGGAACAAGTGTATTCTTTTTTCATTTTTATTTTATTTTATTTTTTTTGGAGTGGTGATCCTTAAATTTGACGGCATATTAGAATAACCAGGATGGCTTGTTAAAATACAGATTTCAGGGCTACACTTCCAGAACTCTGATATAGTAGGTCTAAGGTAGGGTCACTACTTAATACAGTACTTCATACAATGCCATAGATTGAGTGGATATTAGGTTTTATAACAAGTGTCCAGATGATGGTTTATAGAGTTGGTTCAAAAACAACTACAGCTTTTAAACTAGTTTCCTAACTCCGGGAATCCCCCAGAATATTTATGTTTGGGCCTCAATTCCACATTTAAGTGGTCAGACTAAGAATATTGAAAATATTCTAAAATGTTTTTACTCTGAAGGTGGAGTTATGGTGGCCAGGACTGAGTAGTTTCTTAAGATGGAGAATTTTTAGTGCTAAAACTAGACAGTGCCACTCAAACTAAGGCTATTAGCCAACCTAGTTATGAAGTCAGGGTCTGCCATATAAATAACTTACTTTATCTTGTGGAGGATGTTGATAAATATAGTTTTCTTGCCATTGCTTAGCACAACGAGTAGGCACATAAGAACCAATTCCTTGAATCCACTTAACATTAGAGAGAGATGAAAAGATCTTTTCTCATAGAAAAAGTATGGTACTTTAGACAACATTTTGAGAAATTGAAAAAAACACAAACTATGGAGTTAGACAGAATTAGGCATGTCTGCTGATTCCCACATGAATTAGATGTGCAATTTTGGGTAAAGTACATTAAATATTTGAGAATCAGTGTCTTCTTATGTAAAGCATAGAAATAATAGCTTACAAAGTTTTTGTGTGAATCCATAAAATTATTTATTATAAACGTGTAATACAGGGATAACATCTCTATTAATACTGGTGTGTATATATGTGTGTGTATATACATACACACACGTGTGTGTGTGTGTGTTTCTTCTTCACTGAAGAAAACAATACAAATATGCAGAAGTCTTTAGGAAGTAATATAGTTTCTATAGTGGGGAATAGGAGTTCCAAGATGAAGGACTGACCTGAGCAAAGACCTATAGCTCTAAAATGGCATGTTTTCTTTTTAGATAAGTACAGTAGAGTGGTCTCATATTGCTATGGTATGAATGTTTGTGTCCATCCAAAATTTATAAGTTGAAATCCTAACCCCAAGGATTGTATTAAGATGTGGGGTCTTTGGAAAGTACTACATTCATAAAGGTAAAGCCCTCATGAGTGGGAATAATGTTCTTATAAATGCAGCCACCGAGAGGTTCCTAGAACTTTCTACTATGTGAGGACACAGTATGGAATAGGCAGGTGAGGACCTTCACTAGAATGCAACCATGCTGGCACCATGATCTTGGAGTTCCAGCCTCAAGAACTGTGAGAAATAAATGTGTGTTGTTCATAAGCCACCCAGTTGATGGTGTTTTGTTATAGCAGCCTGGACAAGACACAAATACATATGTTTAAATGCAATGTGTAATTTAAATTATGCCTGAAGGAACTATGCTAATATGTTATGGATACTCTTTTTCACATTTTTTATTGTTGTTCAAGTATGGTTGTCTCCATTTTCCCCCCACCACTCTTCCCACCTCAGCAATTTATTTTTATATAAGTATAGCTGGTATACAATCTTATATTGATTATATTAGTTTTAGATGTACAATATGGTGATTTGATGTTATTATACCTTAAAATATGAGCACCCCATTAATTCTATTAATCATCTGTTACCATTTAAACCTATCACAATATTATTGACTATATTGCCATTCCCCTTACCCACTCTTCAGTGGTAATCATCCTTTTGGTCTCCAATTCTATGAGTTTGTTTTTGTTTTGTTTGTTTTTAGATTCTACATATCAGTGAAACCACACAGTGTTATGAATGCTTGACTTCTACTTTCAAAATAGCAGTTTAAATCACAGTAGTATTTTGGCTATATTGAGGCAACATTTATCTGATTTAAAAACATACTTTGATTTAATGGAGAACACTAGTAGACTATAAAATATGGCAATGGCAACAAAATGCAAAACAATTTTTGTAAAAATAAATCCACCATTCTCTTGTTATTTATATAAAAACTACAAATTGTATATCATATAAAATTCTTCAATTTCCTTTTATTAATATTTTTATTTGTTTCTAATAGTGACAAAGAATTTTAAATGAAAAGTATTTTCTCTAAAGAATGATTAAGACTGTCAAGTACAACCATCTATTACACATAAATAAGTGGAATGATGATACGATCATCACTGTTATAAGACTGTCAAAATAGTCTCATTATTGTTTTATCCTATAACTGGATGTTAGTGTGTAAATTCCCTGTTTTATAAAATTCCCTGAATCTTATTTAGAAATTACTGTGAGTATTGTCAGTTCTCTTAGAAGAAGAAAACAAATACATTAGAAAACCAACACAATAGTGTGGTGAACACAGACACACTTTTGGGGTAGAAAAGGTGGAGAGGGTCACCATTAGAGGTTGAGTCATTTGGTGTATCCTCTATCTTTATAGGTGGAAGGAAAAATTCAAAAATAATTTTGGGATATAGACATGCACAGAAAGGGAGTAAAAAGAAAAAATGAGGTTAAAAAAAGTTTGGATTCTGCCCAAGAAAAAGAAGAATGATAGGAAATTGAGCAGTGGGAATTCATATTTAAGCAATCATTTTTGACACCAAAAAACTGTGATTTATTTATAAAAATTATGTATTTATTCTTATATGCTTAAAATTCATTCACCTTCAAAGCATTCTCCAATTGATTCAATACACTTATTGAAACATTTTTTCCATTGCTCAAAGCAGTTTTTAATATTGTATTTATTTTTAATATATTTTTATTGTTGTTCAAGTACAGTTATCTCCATTTTCCCACCATCACTTTCCCCCACCCACCCACTCACATCTCCCACCCCAAATCCTTTCCCTGCTTTGGTAAATAATGCATTTGGAAATTGTAACCTTTAAAATATCATGAGTTCTAATTAACTCTAGGGAAAAAAAACAAAAAGACAGTGTGTTCCAAATGTTTTATGAGAAAGTTAAGTAACCGTCTTTGTACCTTATGTAATTTTGACCACCATTTTGTATACAGGATTCAAAAATAGGATGGAAATGTAATCAGGTATTACAAACTATGAAACATACAGTGTCATCTCAGTCCCTGGTGTTCTCACTGGATAATAAATGGGATAGATTGAGCAACGTTCCTGGCAGATTAAAATGCACACAATACAAAATACAGACGACATATTATAGAATTGTATACCTGAAACATATATAATTTTATTAAACAATGTCACCCCAATAAATTCAGTTTAAAAAAGCAATGGAAAAATGAAGCATGGGAAATGCACAGGGAGAAATGTGAGTGAATGGGCTTACTGATCACAGACTACAGAGTGGCTTAAGAGTAAGGGGCCATTGATGAAAAGAAAGTTTGAACCAAATACGGCCTTGAGGTTACCCCTGGAAAGTAAGTAGCACTCATTTGTGGGAGGTGCATTAACCTCTTTAGACCACTACGGTTCAGTGTTCCATAAGGGGTAATTTATTAAATGGGTAGTAATTTCTTCACAATATACCTTCCAAAAGTCACTTCACTATGCTATCATTAGGCCTGGGGGTTAGCAAGTGCTGTCATTCTATTTGTAACTCCATAATGGAACTCCAGGCTATGGTAAGGTGATTTATTAGAGAGCTATAATATATATCTAATTGGGGTTCAGAGACCTACGAACAAGGCCAGGTAACATTTTATTTAATGTTCCAAGGTATAAACATAGAGATAAAAAATTGATACACCTTGCAGTGAAATATTCCTTTTACTAAATTATACACATTTTAATTGAATATTGTCACTGGTTAAATTGTTTTGAAAA
Organism: Carollia perspicillata; assembly: GCA_004027735.1. Lineage (NCBI taxonomy): Eukaryota > Metazoa > Chordata > Mammalia > Chiroptera > Phyllostomidae > Carollia > Carollia perspicillata. The sequence continues at coordinate 84,516 of PVKM010000154.1, read as the reverse complement.
GATATACATTTTTATTATAAAAATTTTTATTTTATAACTTTAAGTATATATTAATGACTATGCTATTACAATTGTCTCATTTCTTTTCTCTCCTTTATCCCCCTCTACCCTGCTCACTCCCTCCTTTCAGCATTCCTTTACCCCCACTTAGTTCAGGTCCATGGGTCATACATACATATAAGTTCATTGTCTTCTCCATTTCCCATACTATTCTTAACCTCCTCCGGTCTATTTTGTACCTACCAATTATTATTCTTATTCCCTGTACATTTTCCCCTATTCTCTCCCTGCTCCCTCCCTGCTGATAACCCTCCATGTGATCTCCATTTCTATGATTCTGTTCCTGTTCTAGTGGTTTGCTAGTTCTTTTTTTGTTTGTTTGTTTGTTTAGGTTTGGTTGTTGATAGTTCTGAGTTTGTCATCATTTTACTGTTCATAGTTTTCATCATCTTTTTTTTAGATAAGTTTCTTCAACATTTCATATAATAAGGGGCTGATGATGATGAACTCCTTTAACTTGACCTCATCTGGGAAGCACTTTATCTGCCCTTCCATTCTAAATGATAGCTTTGCTGGATAGAGGAATCTTGGAGGTAGGTCCTTGCCTTTCATGACTTCAAATACTTCTGTCTAGACCCTTCCTGGCTGCAAGGTTTCTTTTGAGAAATCAACTGATAGCCTTATGGCAACTCCTTTGTAGGTAACTCTCCTTTCCTCTTGCTACTTTTAAGATTGTCTCCTTATCTCTAATCTTGGGTAACTTAATTATGATGTGTCTTGGTATGTTCCTCCTTGGGTCCAACTTCTTTGGGACTCTATGAGCTTTGTGGACTTGCATGTCTCTTTCCTTAGCCAGATTGGGGAAGTTGTCTTTCATTATTTTTTCAAATAAGTTTTCAATTTTTTGTTCTGCATCTTCTTCTGGTGCCCCTATGATTTGGATGTTGGAACTTTTAAAGTTGTCACAGAGGTTCCTCAGCCTCTCTTCATGTTTTTAAAATTCTTGTTTCTTAAGTCTGTTCTGGATGAATGTTTATTTCTTTGTTCTGTTCCAAATAATCAATTTGAGTTCCAGTTTCCTTCCCTTCACTGTTGGTTTGCTGTATATTTTTCTTTATTCACTTTGTATAGTTTTCACATCTTCCTTTATTTTTTGTCCCTGTTAAATCATGTCTGTGGACATCCTGATTACCAGTGTTTTGAACTCTGCATCTTATGTGTTGTCTGTGTCTTCATCACTTATTTTTTTTTTCTAGAATTTTGATCTGTTCTTTCATTTGGGCCATAGTTCTTCATTTTGATGCACCTGTTACACTGTAAGCAGTGAAGCCTTAGGTATTTGTTAAGGAGGGACCACCCACTTTGCTGCATTGCAGCACTGTATGTGGGGGAGGGGTCATAAAGGGAACATTGTCCCTTGCTTGGCTCTCACCTTGCTTTCAGTCTCTTCCTCCCCTACCAACAAGCAAATTGGGTCCTTCTGGAGCTGTTTCCTGAGTGGGTGGTTTTGTGCACATTCTAGGATCCTGTGGGTGTCCCTCCAGTGTACTCTCTTGTGAGAGTTGGAGTTACTCCTGCTGCTGCAATCCCTATAGAATTTTACAGCCAGAGGTTTTAAGGCTTTATTTTCCTGTGCTGGAACACTGGGTTGTGTTGTCTGCCTTACTCCCCAGTTGTTACTCTTGGTTTACCCACACACATATGTGGGACTGCCTGGTCCTCCAGCCACCATCTTGCCATGTGTCCTCTCTGCCCCAGCTGCCCTTCTCTGCCCCTCTTACCAGTTTGTATGAATGTTTCTTATTTAACTCCTTGATTTTCAGAGTTTCATACAGCTCAATTTTCTGGCAGTTTTGGATGTGTTTTGGTTTAAAATCAGTTGTTGTCCTTCTATTGGTTGTGGGAGGAAGCAAAGCATATCTATCTGTGCTTCCATCTTGGCCAGAAGTTCTCAGGCAAGGCAGTTACTCCCAGTGGTATCTGGCTGGGCAAAATATCCACTGAAACATTTTTAATATTCATGAATTTGTCCGATTTGTTAAATTCTTTCTTAAAAGTAAATAATAATAATAAATAAATAAAATGGCAGGAAACCCCACTCTATGGAGTATTTACTATAAGTATTGTGGTGTCTATCTATGTCAGATTCCTCTTTCTTAGTCATAATCCTTATTCCCATTGGTCAGTAAGTTTGTACGTTCAGGCAAAGAATCCTAATACCCAAGTAGTTACCCTAAAGAAGTGGAGCATCAAGAGACATCTTTCCATAGAAGCAGTTTTGTGAACGGTATGGGAGAATCACTTAATGTAGAAAGTAGACTTTAAAATTTTAACTTTATTAAGATACAGATAGACTTTGCTATGTGTATTAGTTTCCTGACTGCTGTAAAAAAGTACTGCAAACATGGTGGCTTAAAACTACAGAGATTTATTCTGTCACAGTTTTGCAGACAATCCAAAAAACAATGACTGATCAGGGCCATGCTCCTTCTGAAGTCTTGAGGAGAATCATTCTTTACTTATTCTAGCTTTTGGTAGCTCCAGGTGTGCCTTGGCTTGTGACAACATAACTCCAATCTCTGCCAGCATCCTTGCCATGGCATCATTGCATCTCTCTATGCATGTCTCATTGTCTGTGTCTCTTTTCCTCTTTTTACATGAACACCAATCATATCTTATTAGGTCCCAATCTAATGACTACATCTTAATTTGATTATATCTTCATAGGGTCTGTTTACAACCAATTTCACACTCACAGATACCAAGGATTATGATTTCAACATATCATTTTGGGGGCACAATTTAATCCATAACACTATCTATCCTTCCTTTGGAAACTATCCTTGATTATGGAGTTTCAGGGGGGAAATCTAAACAAGCCCACAAATTATAGAAATCATAATATAAGTGGTGTGAATGAGATTTGGAAGCAGTACTAATAAGATCAACTTCACATACCCTCTGCCTACATGGACCAGATTTTTAACATCGATGAGTTCAGATGCCATGGAATAAGTTTTGTCTGAGTTATATCTTCCAAAGCCTAGCAACAGTTTTAGAAGATACCATAGACCCTACTTTAAAATGTTAAGTCCCAAATTATCAGCATTCTTAATAACATAATTCTATATGAAATGCCCCTATGCCAAACAATATTAAGGAATGATCATTACTGAGTAAAACAATTACTGAAAGTTATTAAAGTCTAATAATATAAATACTGAGTTACATTTAATAATTCTAGAAAATCTTCCTTCTTGATTCAAGTAATTGCTTACTTTTTTCTCATCAGAAGGGCTCCAAAATACTTTTTTCAAAATATGCAGGAAGCATTTCCTTTCTGGGTTTATGTAAATTCTGACCTCAATAATTTCCTCTTTATTTTTGGGTGACTCAGCCTTTGATGGAGTCCTTATCGAAAAAGAAATCTCAGCCCTGGCTAGTGTGGCTAGGTGGACTGAGTGCTGGCCTGTGAATGAAGGGGTCGCTGGTTCAATTCCCAATCAAGGCACATGCCTGAGTTGTGGGCCAGGTCCCCTGTTGGGAGCATATGAGAGGCAACCACATTTTGATGTTTCTCTCCCTCTCTTTCTTCCTCTCTTCCCCTCTCGCTAACTATAAATAAATAAAATATTTAAAAAATTAAAAGGGAAGCTTAGAAAAAACCGTTAATTTTTGACAGACATTCTCCATAGTAAATATATGTATTCATTAATTCTAATAAATTGAATTAAGACTAAGAGACAATTCTGAAAGTTACTATATCTCAGAGAAATCCTAAAGCACCCACTGATGACTGGAGTGAGTCTGCATGTGTTAAGAAACAAAAAAAAAAAACCTTATTTTATGTTCTAAGATTGTTACTGGTTCTTATAAGGTGTTCTTGTAGTGACTCCAATGAGGGACATGCTTGAAATGGCTCATACTAGCTCACAAGAGGTGATTGTGTACATCTCCTCCCAAATCTTCATTCAGTGATGTCACACTGATAGTTTAAAATTGACCATGGTGAAAACTGGGAAATGCTACTAATCATGAATTCCTGTCCCTGCTTCCAACACCTAGTGCCAGTTGATATACATTCACCAGCACACCACTGTTTCAAACTATCTTTGCAACATCATCACTTAAGCTTGTCCTTAACATCCCACAAAACAGGAAACTATAATAATTCACACTGCTACTTAAACACCCTGAAATTTTCCATGTCTGTTTTTTGGCACATGCCTTTCCTTCCACCTAAAATGTTCTTCTTTTAATTCTTCATCAACATATGAAGTAAGTTCTTCATCCTCTAAGTTCTAAATCAAATGCTACTTCTGCAATGAGCCGCACTCTTTCAGCAACTTCAATGCCAAGTATAAAAATAACATAGGTGGCACAGGCTCCATTAAAAATATCAAAAAAGGAAATACAAATGTACCCAAGTTATTACATAGTCCATAAAAGCAGCTCTCAAAGAACAAAACTATACATAAAATCAGGATATATCTATCAGTACTGAAGTGTCATGAGGAAGGTTAACATTAGCAGATGAGAAAGATGTGTTTAAATTTAGAGAGGAAAAATTATAAGAGCTTATGAAAATTTAGTAGGATAAATATCTGAGCATATTTCTAGGACAGAATAAGTGGTAAAATCTTAAAGAAGTGTGCAATTGCAAGAACATATTTACTCAACATTCACAAAATGCATGGTGAGCAGCCATCTCCAGTGAATTTAGGAGATCCATTTGGAAAATGACTGTGTAAGGGTAACACCAAAGAACATCCCTTATTACACCCTTGTCTTGACACAGCCTTCCAGGTTGTTTTTTATCAGAAGGTATGGAGTGATTTCAGATAACCACTTTCTGTTTCATAGTATCAAATTCCTTCCCCAATATTTACTGACACCTAATATTTCTTTAATGAGAGATAGTTATTCTGTTTTCATTGTTAATTTAACTTTACTGAGGCATAATTTAATTGTCAATAAAATAAATTCTTTTAAAAATATAGTTAGTTAAATGAATCAATATAAATATAGGTGAGATCATATGGTATCTGCTTTTCACCACCAGGCTTACTTCACTTAGCATGATGGTCTCCAGTTCCATCCATGCTGTTGCAAAGGGTAGGAGCTCCTTTTTTCTCTCTGATGTGTAGTATTCCATTGTGGAAATGGACCAAAGCTTTTTGATCCATTCACTTTCTGATGGGCACTTAGGTTGCTTCCAGCACTTGGCTATTGTAATCTTTTTTAAATAACCAAATAATACATGTATTACACAAATCCCAACTCTCCTATTGCTTGTTTCTATTCAAATGGTAAGAGGCAGTCCAGATAAGGGATGGCCTGGAGCCTAGAGTTGAAGTGAAAGAATAAGTTGAGAGTAGAATAAAGTTTAGGGATGGGCCAAGGATGAGATGCAGGTGAGGCAGGTAAGAAACAGTGTTAGGGTAACCCTATATACATCCTTTAATAATTGTTAAATGACCTTTATTTTTGGCCAGGCCCATATTGATGGATCCTGCTTAATTTTTTGAATAATCAAATTGTTATTCAGGTGATACATATTCAGTCCAAGAGGATTTAACACATGTCAGTTACAATTAGCTGTATAATTTACTCTGTACCCCTACCAACCCATTCCTTTCTATCCACAGCTATTCATTTATACATTCACAAATACTAATTATTTGAATATATTTTATTAAGTTAAACAAATATAAGCTACTTGAGGGTAAGTTTACTTTGTTCTCAATCTGTGTATATTTCCCACAGAAACAGGTACATACTATGAAGCTAAGCAGAAGAGAGCTGAGTAGAAATAATATGACTATGAATTGCAATGTGTCAATTTCAGTCTCATTTAGTAACTTAGAAGAAGCTCAGTGACCTCATTTGAAAATGGAGATAATGATACTTTTTCACAGGGTTATTTTGAGGTTCAAATGGAATTATCATTGTGAAAGACTTTTGGCAACTTGAAACCTATGGAAATGTTAGGTGTTGTTAAAACAAGGTCCATAGCTCCATAAATACACAGTGAGCTAATCTATTCAAATGCTTTAGGGACTGCTATACTTTTTCTAAAAATATCAATCAAGTTTCTTTAAATGTATCCATGAACAACTGTGTTTCCTTATTAAAGGCCAAAGTCTAGTCTGCATTCTAAAGAGGAAATAAAATATATTTCTGGAAATTCTGACATAATCCATCTACATCAGCATAAATAGACAAGGAGGAAATACCATCATTTTATCATTTTATGTATGCTTGGTTTGTTTCTTTTTTTTTCCTTTACAGAAATTGGTACACATTTCCAACCTGTGATTAAAATGCATGGTTTAAATTTAAAATCTATTTCAGTCTCTTCAGGAATGTGATTTAAACATTTTATCTTTCTCAATCATATGGTGAGATGCATCAGATGTTGCATTTTCTTTCATTACAATTCAGTTCTTTTGCTCCAAATTCCTCTTTGTTTCAATTTCTTAAACTATGAAATTGGGGCATGCTGCTTGATAATGTGTTCAGATACACATTTGCTATTTGTTATTTTCTTGCACAATAGTAGCTTAAGTAAATCACCCACAGTCCATCAGTCTAAAAGAGATCCCACTCCTGCACTGCCATAAGGTGTCAGGATATTATTCATTTAGAAAGATACAGAATATTATATATGACCCCAAGTGCTTCAATCCAATGAGAGCAAGAAAGAGCTTTTTGATAATTTGATTTTTCAAACAAAAACAATTGCCAGAAGCTTCATTCTCAGACAGACAGAATAGAAATTCCCATGATTGAACAGATTTTTTTGCATCAGTGCATGTAACAAAATTTTTATATTTTCAAATAGAGTTGAAAATGTTACATGTTATGTGATTAAATGTAATACATATTTCCTTTGTTCATTTAATGTACAGTTAATTTTATATGTGCTGTGAGGGTGTAGAGATAATCTGTGCTTATAAATTAGAAGATGTATAAATATTTTGCATTATATGAAACATAATGAAATAAAAGTTAAATCTAGGTATACATTTCACTCTGGATGCAGAAATATGAATGATTAATTCTGAACCAAGGCATTGAATCTGAGCCAGAGGGATGAGGGTTCTAGTAGGCAGAAACCAAATGGATAGCACATGGCTATCCAGGCTAAGGTAATAGTCTATACAGAAATACTGAAGGGAAAAAAATGTCTTTAGAGTCCATAGAGAGTAAATACTTTGTTAAAGCTTGAGTTTAATATCAAAGGAAGGGTGAATTTGGATTTGAAACTGAAAAAGTGGTTTGGGGTCTAATGAGAAATATCAAGCTAATAAGGTTGAAATTTATTGTGAAGAAAGCTGGGAGTCATTTACAAATTTGCAAAACAGAATTTGATATGTCACTTTTTCTTTACAAAGACAGTTCTGAAAACAGTATGAAGGTTGGTCTAAGGAGGTAAGAGACTGCAGACAGGGATAATAGTTAGTCCGGAAGAGATGTGTATCTGAACAAAGGTATTGGTGATTTAAATAGAAAGAAAGAGGATAACTGGGACTAACAAAGAAGACATTTCAAAGACAGGATTAACAGGATTTAACTGATTGGATGGGTGAGATAGTATGGATATGAAATAATCTAGAATGACTATGAATTTTCTATTATGGGTGACATGGGGATATGACACGCTGGTGATCAGGAACCTGAACAATCAAGTTTCAGCAATGGTGTTACCATAGATATTTCCCTAAACAAGAATATACTCATGGACTGAAGAATAAAAAGGCTGCAACTGAATTCTCTTCCTCAGAAAAGGGACAGAGCAAAACATATCTAAAAATTATGTGTAAGTAAAAGACAGTGACTTCTAATGAAAATACATTAGTCTACCTCCACATGGGGAAATAAAGAATTATTCAGCCCTCAGTATATAACTCATGGTTTCAACCTAGGTGAGCCAGGCACACAGCTGGAATGGTGGCAGGTTTCTAAGTGGTCTTTGAGACACAAAAGGGAGAATATAGAATAAACACAGAGGAACAGTGAGTTGAAAGTCAGGAGAGCTTATAGAGACATGGAGGAAGCACACATGGAATGACTTTCCAGAAATTCAGCCAAGCTGAATCAGGTTCATACTCATAAAATTAGGACAGTGACAGCATAGTGGTAAGGTTGGTGTTAGCAACTTTATGTATCAGTCACTGAGCTAAGATTATTTTATCTTACTTGAATATATTAATATCACTCCATAGAAAGAATATTTCTCTTATATTTCAGACATATCTACTAGGGCTGGGGAGATTTTCCAATAAGGTGATAGTCTATGAAACTAATTAAGTAAAATTAGCAAATAATTTACTAACACAAGTATGACATAGGAAACAGATGCTGAAGGATGGTTTCACCAACATACAATGCTAGATGATTATTTAAACACTAATACAAATTGTAGAATCACTTTCCATAGTTCATGCAAGCCTACAACCATTTAGTCAGTAAATATTCAATGTGTATCTATAGGTCTCAAATGCTGGGTACTGGTGATGCAAAATAAGACAGTTCTTGCTCTCAGGTAGATTACTACCTAGTTAAAGATATGTTAATCTAGAAGCTTGAAGGTGAAAGCAGTTTAAAATTTAAGTTTACTATCCATTTTTAAAGGTTGATTGAACAAAATGACAAAATAACAAAAGCTACAGTTGGCCTTGATTGAAAATCTATTATATGCCACATACTTAGCTGGGTAGTTCACAACTATCACTTCATTTAATCCTCACAACAATTATATAAGGTAGAGATGGTTACTGCAAAATTTTAGATAAGGACATAAAATGTGAGTTTAAGACATTTTCTTGGTGGGAGGGATAGGCAGAGGAGAGCAAAGGGGGAAAATTGTGACAACAGTAACAGCATAACAATAAAAATGATAAAGAAATTAAAATACATTTTCTCAGTGTCACAAAATGTAATTATTACAGATAGAAACTGAACATATATCTCTTTCATTTCAAAGCTCATTTTCTGCTTTGATTCCAGGCTACCATTCAGAAAACTTCTTCATAAAAGTGGAAAAGGAAAGTTATGGAATCATAGATACTAGTCTCAGAAAATATCTTGGAAGAGGTAGACTATGAGTGTGGAAAAAAGCAAGGAAACTGAATTGGCAGAAGCTTTTTCCAGGTGGACATATGTGATGTAGAAAAAAGTAAAGGAAGGGAAAGTCAGGAAGGAAACATCAGCAACAACCCTGAAGCTGGAATGAACACACAATGAAGTGTGTGACAGAGACTGGGCTTTCTCGAACCCACAGCCATATTGAAAGACACTAAGGGCTTCTAATGTGCAGAATAGTAACCCTAGTTCAGTCAGTGAAACTCTGGGAACCTTGGCTGGGATGTGTCATCATCATGTGGGTGATTTGTTTCTTCTGCTTCTATCTTGGCCCAAGTTTTTAATTAGCTGGATGCTCCTAGAAATTTGTGAAAAGGTAAACAGGCTGCAGTTTAATATATGTGAAAGCAACTTCCAGCTGTGAAAAGCTCACCCAGTGGGCAACTAGATTTCAGGCTTATGTTAAAAACAGTGCAATTCCAGTTCTGAAGCCCAGTTGGAATGTTGCTGCTGCAGATGTGTCATCAAACAGTGATGGCATCTCACATCAGGAGCCCACCTGAATCACAATGCCCGTTGTAGAAATACCATCCTCAGATCAAGCTTCATGGGAATCTGTTTGTAATCTAAGATTATTATTTCATATTCCTATTTTCTTCTTTGATGGCATGCCTTAATGAGTTGATTCAGGACTGAAATGATCAGAAAAAAATATTACTGAAACAACTGGTTCCCATCAATGCCTTTGATTTAATCTTTATGTTTCATATTAGGAAACAAAGAATATGACATACATTTATACATCCATTCATTTATCAAAAATTTTAAACAACTTTCCATTTCAAAAACTATAGTAAGCACTGAGGGCAGTATACAACCATTAATAATATATATGAATCTATGCTCATCATAAATTACAGCTTAGGAAGAAAGACAGTATATCTCAGTATAATGATCTAATGCCTTGCTTTTCAAATTAGTGCCTGGGAACATATTCTCAGGCTTCAGAGATTAATTTATCAGATTGTAAGTCATACATACACATGATTTTTCAGAACTTAAGTAATAGAAGTTTATTTTTGATCATCCGGGGGTCTACCTTACCATATTATGATATTTTATACTGTTATAACTTAAAATTTCAGAGCCCAAATTTATGTTTTTGTTTTAAAGGAGGTCAGTGTCAGGTTTGTGTTTTTAATCAGGATGGTGTGTATTAGTACCCCTTTTGTTCTCTAGTACAAATGAAAGGAACAGTTTATGACACAGATAATGAGTTTAGGCTCTGCAAAGGTCAAATTATTGCATTGTGTGCTGTGCAAATAAAAAGTGTGAAAAGAGACAAGTCATAGGTGAACTCAATTATTACAAAGCTTAAAAAATTGACAGAGTACTTTGTATAACTATATTTTAACTCTGGGGTGTATTTTTATTTCAATAAAACAACAGCATTACATTAAATTATTTGAATTATACATAGGGTGGGAAAAGTAGGTTTTTAGTTGTTAGTATGAAAAATATTACAATAATTAATAAATAATAGTGCAAGAATAAACTCTGTGCTTTGTATACTCCCAACTATAAACCTACTTTTGCCCAACGCTGAGTTTATGTGATTAAACTGTAACCCTTGGTAATAGCATATGCATGACTTTAGGTTGGAAAATATTTAAGTAACATGATAAAAATCATTTAAATTACATGGTAATTTTTCCTGAAAAATAGCTCATAGACTCAAGACTGAGAGTGATTGTTATGCTATATGCCATTATACATCCTGCCTGCTTCCACGCCCAACCACTCTGATAAAGATGATATGAGGTTGATCTATTCAATACTTTACCAGTTTTAAGGCTTCTTATTAGACCTCATATTAGGTGAATCTTCTCAGATATTTGGTACCATTTTCATTTTCTTCTTTTGAAACTCCTTTTTCTTGTGACTACTGAAAAATCCCTCTTGTCTTTTATTTTGCCTCTGTCCATTATTTGTCTCCTTGTGGCATTGCTGCCCCTCCTTCACTCAAATAGATATTTACACTTCTAAGAGATTTTCCCTAGCTTCTTTTTATTTTTATCACTTCTTGTACTTGACATTGGTAAATGTGCCTCCTCTTAACATTTCAATTACTACCTATAGGGTAATGACAAAATCTAAGTTATGTATCCAAATCTCTCTCCTAAGTTCCACAACTTCATCTCCAACTATCTACTGAGAATCTTCCACTGTATGGTCCATAGTCTTCTCAAATTCAAAATGTATAAAACTGAAACTCATCAGCTACACACACACAAAAAAAAAAAAACCTTGCAACCACTTCTCAACTTCACATCTTCTTACTCCAGTTTTCCCCATTTTGTGAATGGAAGCCACTTTGCATTCCTTCTCTATTTCTACCATTTATCCAAGTCAAAAACCTGCAAGTGTATTGAAGGAGCTAGGCTTAGTAAAATACATGCCAACAGTAACTTCATTCTTTCTTTGCACTTTCTGCCTCAAACTCATTCTTATGGATTGTCTAAGGCCCATGGATAAAACAGTTGGGTACTTCCAATTGGTTTTTGAGTCATTTTCAAATTCTTGTAAGGATGGGATTATTTTTTGGTTTTGTTTCTTTTGATTGCTACTATTTTCCAGATGAGTTTTCTCTCATTGCTTTGCTGTCCAGTGGTCCACCCTTCTTCTGGGATCACCTAGTTCTCCAATAGTTCTTTTGAGAATAGCCCCTAACTAAGAAGACTTAGTCTGTCTCCCTTCTTGTGGGTTCCCCATCAGGCCCACATGAAATAACATTCCATCTTTTTCACCAATAAACACTAGAAGTGTAAGCCATTCACTGTGTAGCCTTGTGTCTGTATTTTTCAGAAATGTGGATAAATTTAAGCCATAACATTTTACTTCCAACATTTTAGATGTGAGTTAGGTAGTAGTCCCTGCATCCCTTAAAACTCCAGGGAATGTGTGTCAAACTGCTCTTGAAGCACTCCTGCATTTGATTTGAGATAGGGAGAAGTTTGCTCCTTTCCTCACCCATGGGAAGTAAAGCACATCCACAGCTCTGTCCAAATAAATTTGAATCCCTGTTTCTTCAACCTCACATGAACTCTTTGCCTTTCTTAAGACTACACCTGGCAGGCTATTGCTGGCAGAATCAGTTTGTGGCAATCTTTTTGCCAACGCTGTAAAAATGAACTGGTATCCATCTTTAAAATACTGCTTTTATTTTTATTTGACAGCTACTGCTTTGTTCTCAAGCTTTGGTAACTCTCTTGAAATTCATTGAAGTTAGGATAATTCAAATATAACTTATAATACAACCTTGGCGTTCCCTTTCCCTTATTTTATGTCTGTTATACCTAACCAGTCCTCTTTCCCTTTGTTCTAACATTTTATTCCTCTCTCTCTTACTCTCTCTCATTCTCTCTCACTCACTCTCATTCACCCCTCCTCCCTCTCTCATACTATTACCATATCCTCTTAACTTACTCAATTGTCTCCATTGTCATCTTCTTTCCTCTACATCCTAATTGCAAATCATCACCCACAGATCAAAAGGGAAGTGTTTTGACAATGTAGGTTTGATGTATCAAATAACTCCTAGGTTCTTACATGCCACAAATGAAATTTCTTAAAATAGTATATGAAGTGTTTTATGATCTAAATTATGCATATATCATAAGCTTTCTCCCTCACTGTAAACCCCCAAATCTGATAGCCATCTATCCCAAATTCTGATATGTCAACCATACTGAATTACCTGAAATTATCAATTTATAATGTCTTTGACTTTACCTATATGATTCAATGGCCTTTTCCTAGACTCTCCCTCCCTCCCACACCATCCTACTCAATCTCCAATTTGGCTGAAAAACCTCCATTCATCTTTTCAACTAAAATCAGTGATGACCTACTCTTTGAAGTCTTTACTGATCTTTCCAGAGGCATATACATTCATCTGTCAAGTTTAGAGGCCACTAGTGTTTCTATAGAAGGTCTGTCACTAGCATAAATTGTCATTAACAGTATTCTATCTCCAATCACATACATGATTTAATATGTTGACTCTCATTCTTAGTCTAACCATAACTCCAGATATCTAGGGTCATGGATGTTCTAGTTAGGAAATCCAGGGAAACATTTATCTTAGTTTGTTTACCATAAAATCTAGAAGTGCTTTTACAATATTTTGGCAAATTCACAGGTTATTACTGCTTTGGTTTCTTTCTTAAAACATTCTACTAGAGTATAGCAGGGTTTTGTGACAAAATTTATTCAGCTCCCTCACTCATTGCTCAACTCCTGCATCTATAACAAAATACTGTGGACCCTCAATTTTTCTCCAGGGTATATTACTAAAGACTCAACTCCAAATCTACATATATTTATCTCTCTTAGCCCATATCAATCAGTAATTCCAATTGTTTTTTTACAATTATCACCAGTAAATTCAAAGATGTAGATATATAAATGAAGTGAATAAGGGAGATATAGCACCCATATGAACCAACTACACTGTGACAAAAAGCAGATAGGTGAGGGCTTCCTCCCTAGGTTCTGTTATAATTACCTGACACAGAGTAATCTCTTATAAGCTCTGCTGCTTATTGTCATTGATTATACAACCAAAGATTTCTCTATAGCACAATGAAAATAAAGACAGGTTTTTTTTTTTTTATCACATCACTACTTGCTACAGTTAAATTATAGCACTACTGACAAATATGACAAAATCTTGGAAAATGTCAGAAGCATAAGAAGGATGTCAGCACTTATTGCTGAATAGTAGAAGCAGATAAGGTATGTTTGTTATAGTTACATTTTGGGACCAACAGTGTTCTGTGTATATTATGTTAGGATTACTTGGAATTTGGCATCAAGACCATTATTTTGTTAATGGAGTCATTTTTCTTTATTTGATTTTTGAATCAACAATACAGCCCTTACATTTGTTTGCTCAGGCTGGTATAACAAAATACCATAGACTGACTGACTTCAATGACAGACATTTATTTCTCACAGTTTTGAATGCCAGGAAGTTCAAGATCAAGGTGTCAGCCAATTTAGTTCTTGGTAAGAAACACCATTCTAGTTTGCATATGACTGCCTTCTTGCTGTATCCTCACATGGCGAGAGAGAGAGCAATCTCTCTTTCCCTATTTTTTTTAGTAAAGCCACTAATCCCATCATAAGACCACTATACTCATGACCCATCTAATTAAATTTCCTCCCAAAGGCTCCATCTTCAAATACTATCACATTGGAGGTTTGAGGTTTATCATACAAATTTGGGGTACACAATTCAGTCCACAGAAATCCCTATGGTTTAAAATTTTTTAAGCCTAAAAGTCTATACAGTAGGATGCTTCTCTGGCTCCGTCTTATTTACATTGTTCCTTATATAAGCACTATTGCTAACTTGTTATATGTTGTCCAGAGATATTTTATGCATGTACAAGCACATATAAATATATTTCCAATTGTTACACAAATGGTAACATACTATATACCCTATTGTTTACTTTTTTCTGTGAACAGTGTTTTTTGGTGACCAGTTTATATTGGAATAAAAAACTACCTCATTTTTTTTACATAGAATCATAGTATGCCATTGTTGAGTATACCAATTATGTTTTTATCCCATCCTCTTTGACTGGCACTCTCTTTGTTTTAAATGTGTTGTTATTATAAATAATATTGCATTAAATAACCTCATGCAAACTTTGTTTGAGTATGTGGTAGTATATTTGTAGTATAAATGTCTTAAGTAGAAACTTGTAAATATGTAAAAGTGTGTATATTTTTCATGTATATATACATGTATAAAATTTTAATTGAAATTGTAAAAGTACCTTTCACAGGGGTTGTGCAAATTTACATTTCTTGACAACATAATATGATTTCAAAATTTTCAATATTTGCCAAACTGGTAAGTTAAGAATAGACTTTTAATATCATTTAATGTAGTTTAATGCAGTTTAAATGTACACTGCTCATATTATTAGTGAAGTACACTATTCTTCACATTTAACATCTTTGTATTTTCTTTTCTGTCAACTATTTATTCATATAATTTAGTCAATCTAATATATTGATAGTCTTTATAAAATAATTACATTTTTAGTTTACTGTTTATCTTTTGGAATTATTATGGTGGATTTGACACTTGTTTCTTACTAATGATATATATCAAAATAGTCATATATATCAAAATATGCCTATTGTTTATTTGATGGTTATGAGTTTTGTGAGCATTCAGAATGACGTTCCCACACAAAGTGTTATAAAGGATTTTTCCCATAGTTTATTCTATGATTTTTATTTACTTTTTTTGTTTCACTTATTAAGTTTAAAATTTTACCCATGCAGTAGTGAGCCTAAGATGGTCCCCAATGTTTCCTGCCTCCTGATATTTCTATTGTTGTATAGTCTTCTCCCTCATTGTTTCAAGGTTGGCCTATGGGAGCAATAGAAAGCAGAATTGATAAGAGAGTAGATTAAAACCCATCAAATAAGTCCTGACTAGTGTGGCTCAGTGGATTGGGTACCCATCTCTGAACCAAAGCATCACTGGTTCAGTTCCCAGTCAGAACACATGCCTGGGTTGCAGGCCAAGTCCCCAATAGGAGGCGCATGAGAAGCAACCACACATTGATATTTCTCTCCCTCTTTCTTCTTCCCTTCCCGTCTGTCTAAAAATAAATAAACAAAATCTTTAAAAAAATAAAACCCATCAAATAAATTATCGCATTAAATATAAATAGACTAAACACTCTCCAAAACCCAGAGATTGTCAGATTGACTATAAAAGAAAGATCTGGCTAAGGTTGATTATAAGAAACACAATTAAATATAAAGAAACATGCAGGTTAAAAATAAAAGGATAGAAAGAGTTGTATTATGGAAATACCAAGCATAAGAAAGCTGGTACGGGTGTATTTATGACAGATACAAGACTTCAAGATGAAGAGGATTACCAATGACTAAGACCCAAGCATTTCACAAAGCTAAAAGGGTCAGTCCACTAAGAAGACAATTATTTTATAGTATTTACATAATGACATAGATTCAAGACACATAAAACAAAAATGACAAGAGTAAAAGAAAAATATAAATCCTTGATTATAGTTGTACATATCAGTAATCTTCTGTCAGAAATTGATAGACCAATTACACAGTAAATCAGCAAATATATATAACACAAATGACACTATGTACAAAGTTGACTTAATTGACATTTCTAAAATACTACACCCAACAACCACTAAGACCAAGGGCTAAATACAACTGTTAAGGTGCACATGGAAAAATCTTAATTTTATATATATCATATATATATATATATATATATTTGTATATATAATTAATTATATAAACAATTTAAATAAATTCAAGTACATTTAAACTTATATAATATGTTTCTTCATCAAAATCGTGAAGCAAAAGAAGATAGACACAACAGAGTACTTGCTGTCTGATTCTATTTACATATAGGTGAAAACTGGAAAATCTAATCTATTGTGGTACATATCGATTAGTTGCTGTTTGGGGGCAGGGTGGTGGTGGTGATGGCCCTCAAAAGATCACAAAGGAACATTCTATAGCAACATGAGTTACACAGTTGTATATATTTGTCTTTTTTATTTGTTTTTACTGTTGTTCAGGTATAGTTCTCTCCATTTTTCCCCAAGCACTCTCCCTTGCCCCACCCATCCCCACCTCCCACACTTAATGTTACCCACCTTTGGCTTTTTCCAAGGGTCCTTTGTACTTGTTCCTTGACAATCCTCTCCCTTTTTTCTCCTGTTGTCTCCTCCCCTCACCACCCTGGTTACTGTCAGTTTGTTCTTTATTTCAATGTCTGTGGTTATAATCTGATTGTTTGTTTTGTTGATTAGGTTCCACTTTCTTCCTGCTGCATAGTATTCCACTGTGTAAATGTACCAAAGTTTTTTGATTCAATCATTTACTGATGAGCACCTACGTTGCTTCCAGCACTTGGCTATTGTAAATTATGCTGCTGTGAACATTGGAGTGCATAGGTTCTTTTGGATTGGTGTTTCAGGATTCTTAGGGAATAAAAAAATCCCAGCAGAGGAATTGCTGGGTCAAAAAGCAGATCCATTTTTAGGGGTTTTAAAAAGATTGTATTTATTTATTTTTAGAGAGAGGGGAAGAGAGGGGGAGATAGATAGAGAGGGAAACATCAATGTGTGGTTGCCTCTCACTTGGCCCCTACTGGGGACCTGGCCCACCATCCAGGCATGTGCCCTGACTAGGAATCAAACCAGCAACCCTTTGGTTCACAGCTAGTGCTCAAACCGCTGACCTACACTAGCTAGGGTCATTTTTAGTTTTTTGAGGAAATTTCATACTGTTTTCCACAGTGGCAGCACCAGTCTGCATTCCCACCAATAGTACACTAGGGTTCTCTTTTCTCCACAGCCTCACCAGAACTTGTTTGTTGATTGTTTATGATGGCCATTCTGACCAGCGTGAAGTAGAATATCATTGCAGTTTCAGTTTGCATCTCTCTGATGGCTAGTGATGCTGAGCACCCTTCATATGTCTCTGGATCCTTTCTATGTTTTCCTTGGAGAAGTGTGTGTTCAGGTCCTTTGACCATTTTTAAATTGGGTTGTTTGTCTCCCTGGAGTGGAGTCATGTGAGTTCTTTATATATTTTGGAGATCAGATCCTTGTCCAAGGTATTATCAGCAAATATGTTTCCCCATATGGTTGGTTTTCTTTTCACTTTGCTGATGTTTTCTTTAGCTGTGCAGAAGCTTTTTATTTTGATGAAGTCCCATTCATTTATTCTTTACTTTATGTCCTTTGCCCTAGGGTGCATATTGGTGAAAATATTGCTGCATGGAATATCTGAGATTTTTCTGTGCACATTCTGCTCTAGTACTTTTATTGTGTCATGACTTATATTTAAGTCTTTATTCCATCTTGTGTTTATTTTTGTATATTGTGTAAGTCGGTGGTCGAGTTTCATTTTTCTGCATGTAGCTGTCTAGATCTCCTAACACCATTTTTATGGCTATTTTTACTCCATTTTATGCTTCTGTCCTTTTTTAAAATATTAATTTACTATGAGACATGGGTTTATTTCTGGGCTCCCTCTCCTGTTCCATTAATCCATGTGTCTGTTCTTATGCCAGTACTAGGCTGTTTTGATTACAGTGGCCTTGTAATGTAGTTTGACAGCAGGTATGGTGATCCCTCTCACTTTGTTCTTCTTTCTCAAAATTGTTGAGGCTATTTGGGGTCATTTATAGTTCCATATAAATTTTTGAAATGTTTGTTCTATGTCTCTGAAATATGTCATTGGTATTTTAATCAGGATTGCATTGAGTCTATAAATTGCTTTGGGCAGTATGGAGGGTTTGATGACATTAATTCTTCTGATCCATGAACACAGTATATGCTTCTATGTATTTGTTTCTTCCTTAATTTCTTTCTTCAGTGTTGTGTAATTTTCTGAGTATGGATATTTTACCTCCTTGGTTAGGTTTATAACTTGGTACTTTATTTTCTTGTTGCATAGCAAATGGAATTTTTTCCTGATTCCTGTTTCTAATGTTTCATTGTTGGTATACAAAAATGCTTTTGATTTCTGAATATTGACTTTTTATCCTGCCATTTTGCAAAATTCACTTATTAGCTTGAGAAGGTTTTTGGTGGAGACTACAGGGTTTTCTATGTACACTATCATGTCATCTGCAAACAATGACAATTTTGCTTTTTCCTTTCCAATTTCTGTGTCTTTTATTTCTTTCTCTTGTCTGACCACTGTGGTTAGAACTTCCAATACTATGCTAAATAAAAATGGTAAAAGCCAACATCCTTGTCTTGTTCCTGATCTTAGCGGAAAAGCTTTTAGTTTTTGCCCATTGAGTATGATGTTGGCTGTAGGTTATATATGGCCTTTATTATGTTGAGATACGCTCCCTCTACTCCTACATTGATGAGTGTTTTTATCATAAATGGGTGCTGTACCTTATCAAATGCTTTTCCCACATCTATTGATATGATCATGTGATTTTTGCCTTTCCTTTTGTTATATGATGTATTATTACATTTACTGATTTGTGAATATTGTATCATCCTTGCATCCCTGGGATGAATCCTACTTGATCATGGTGTATGATCTTTTACTGTACTGCTAGATGCAGTTTGTCAATATTGTGTTGAGGATTTTGGTGTCTATGTTCAGAAGTAATATTGGCATGCAGTTTTCTTTCTTTTTTGTGTCTTTGTCTGGTTTTGGGATTAGGATGATGCTGGCCTCATAAAAACAGTTTGAGAGTCTTTGCTCTTCTTGGATGTTTTTGGAATTGTTTGAGAAGGATAGAGGTTATCTGTTCCTTAAATGTTTTATAAAATTCTCTTGTGAAACCATATGGCCCCGAGGCTTTTGTGTGCTGGGAGTTTTTTGGTTACAGCTTCAATTTCACCAGCTATTATCAGTCTGTTCAGGCTTTCTGCTTCTTCTTCATTCAGTTTTGGAAGATTATATTTTTTAGAAATTTGTTCATTTCACCCGTTTTCAATTTTTTGGTGTCTACCTTACCTTCTTGCATTAATTCATGGTTCACTTCATGCCTTCCTTGTTCTGAGTACAGGGCCTCTCTAGGACTACTAACTCAAAATACCATGTCCACATGTTCTCGGATCATCTGGAAGACATTCTGATCCCTACAAGTCTAGAATGAGAGGTAAAGGTAGGTATGAAAGTAATTTAGGGTGATAAACTTCTTTGGACTTGTTAATACTTCAAAATGTTATCCTGTTCTGTCATACACATGCCAATGCACACACGAGTTCTCATAACAGAAATATAGAATGGGAACAGTAACATATAACACCTTTAAAATATGCCAAACAAGGATATTTTCAAATATCTTGAAGTCTGACTTGGGAGTGTTTGGTATTATATATTTACATATTTAATCACACAAAGGGAGATAATCACGGATCCTTACCTCATGATCTGACCTTGAACACCTTGACAATCCAGGAGAGTTTTCTCTGTTTTACTTTCTTTTTAACCAAAAGCTATATCCTTGACCAACCTCTACTAGGTCACCTCTAGGTATTTACTGTTGATTATACCAAGAATTAATTCTTTTACATTCAATAGGAATTTACTAAGCACCTGTGTGCATTTTTAACTTCAATTTCCTTTTCTGCAAATGCTAATCATTTATTTTAGGCTTCAGGGGGATTATTTGAGATATAATTGTTATTTTCCAGCCTGGCTGTACTGCTATTTATTTTTATGTAACTATACAAACACAGGTGTGTATTTGCTGATATATTGCTTATTTGGTTGAGAAAATAGGAATCATTTCAAAAATAGCAGACTTTTACAAGCTCTTGGGACTAAGAACTAGGTCTTAGTCACCTTTCTATCCCTTCATAACTGAGTAGAGTGCCTTCTATAAGAAGGTGCTTAGCAAATGTTTGTTGCATTTAATCATTCCTTATAATTCTGGTATCCTTACCAAAGATGCTTCTTTTACATTGAAACCCATCATTTAAGGTCCTAAATGCATTGTCATCATTTAAAACAGAGTGAAACCTCATGACAAAGTTACTGAGTATTTCACAATGTTAATAGATCACAAAGTAAATATAGTTTTGTCATAGAAGTTAAAATATAATAAAATTTAAAGCAGGCACTCTGTTCTGGACCTCTGATAACTCTCTGCTGGCCCCCAGGCTCCAGATGACCACCTGTTAACTAGTTGACTCTATGTCTCAGACTCAGTTAATCTCTTACTATCTCTTTGTCCTGGCCCCGGGCAATTTCCACCCTCTGCTTCTGTGTCCTTGGCTCCCACTCTCCTGCCCCCTGCTTGTGCCATGTGACCCCTCCTCTCCCCACTTTGTTACAAAGGTATTTAACCACCCTCCTGACCCCTCCTCAGTGCTCAGAATTTGGAGGCTGTCTCCTCTGGGTCCGCATGCATTAATAAAGTGCTCACTCTGTTGACCCCACATTGTGTCAGAGTCCGTTTTTCCGCAACATTTTGGTTCCTGGCAGGGAAACGACTCACATTAGAAGGCCATTTGCCTCTGGTGAAGGTGGCCGGGGTCGGCGAGGTGGGCCCGGTGACTGCAGGGAAGCAGGTGCCCCGGTGATTTCGGGTCCCAAGAAGCTGGGCTCCCCTTAGCCTGGACCTCGGGCTGCTCTTTGACCCAGGCTGGCAGGGAAAAATGGACTGAGACCAGGTCAAAGGAGGGAAAGGATCTTTTCCCCTTCTTAGAAGGCACCAAATCAGTAAGTGCCCCAAGGACCAGACCCGAGCATCAGGCCCACCTTAAGGGTGGAAGGGGAGGCTGATCACCTCTCAGGCCTTTTGGCCTTGGGTTCAGGTAGGGTTTCCCGGCTCGGGAGGGAAATGTAATAACTTTGGTGTGACTGTGTGTGTATGTTGGTGTGAATGTGTCTGTAGCTCCATGGGAAATTTTTCCTACAGGGTGTGATTGGGTCCTATTCTGCAGTTCCTCAGTCTGTCATACAGCATAATGGTTGGGTCTTCTAACCCAGATGACTACTCGGGCAACCTTAGCCAAGACAGACCCAAGTCCCTCATGAGAGGAGAGGCCAGGTGGGTATCTGAGTGGTTTCCCTTCAAGGAAACACCCTCCCTTTGTTTGTCTGCACTGGCACTGGGTGGGAAGCATGGGTGGGGGACAGTCTACTGTCCTAGACTGTATGCTCAGGAACTTTAACTGGTTCAGAGGACAGGAACCCAGTATGACACCTGGTCAGTTGGAAACTTTTTGTTCCTCAGAGTGGCCAACTTTTCAGAGTGGGCTGGCCCTGGAGGAAACCTGTACTCAGGTTTGGGGAGGAAACAATCCCCTAGTTGGCTCCACTTCCCTGCAGCACCTGCGGAGCAGGGAGGGACCTCCTTAGCTCTAGAGACTGGAGCTGGAGCCACGGTGAGCGGCGTCTGGCCTCTGCTGAGTCCTGGGGCCTTGGTACACTACCCCCAGTGGGTGGAAGGTGGCTCTGTGGTGACCCCATGCCTGCAGGTGGGAGGAGCCTTTGGAGCCTCCCTGGCTGCTGAAACGGGGCCAGCACCTTCACAGGTGGGAGAGGCCTGGCCCCCCTCTGCAGAGTACATAGACTGAGAATGAGCTCCTCCCAGCTAGTGAACAGAGTGTTTAAAGTCTACAATGCCTGGGAAGCAGGTAAAGCAAAACAGGCCACAGTTATTTTTTGGAATTAGCTCAGGGAAGCCATAAAGAAGCAAGACCCTAGGGAGGAGAAAGGAAACTCATTAGGTGTCCATCACCATGCCAGTGGCAAAAGAGGCCCTATGGAGAAGGAGAAAGGCACAATAGGCATTGATCAGTGTGTCCATTGGAAGGAGGAAAGACATGGAGGAATGAGTGCCCACATCGCAAAAGGGAAAGTAACTGTTGGGCTGACAGAACTCCAGATGAGCAGCAGCTGTCTGAACAATAGACTGGTCCCTATGCTGTCCTATTGACAATGCATTTCTCCCTGAAGCTGATGAGAATTAAGCCCTGTATTCACCACACATGGGTAAAACGGGCACCACCTAAGGGAGACACAGGCCCTACTAATACAGCTGAGGCAGAAAGGGAAAATTGGACCTTCACTCTGGAGGAAGGTTTGAAATTCCTCTTCTGGAAAGAGACAGCGAATCCTGATATAGTGTGACAGTGTTTGTTATGTCATACAAGTGTTTGTAAAGCTAGGGACCTTTGGCACCTAGGGACCTTTTGGCCACATACTGAGTTTAAGTGTAGTCCTTTCCAGTGTGGGAAAGAAACCAGGATTAAAAGCACCTGAAAGAATAAGAAGTTTGCGAATGTTGCAGAAGGTCTGTGGAAGTGAAAGTTTTGAGAATCCCAGTGGATATCAGAAGGAAAAGGAAAAATAGAGAGTTTGTGAATATTGCAAAAGAATTTTAAGTAAATAGTTAAATCTAGATGAGCAGAAATATGTATAAAGGATGAAAAAGTTTTAAACCTGGAGTAATGGGAACCTCAACTACTTGTTTTCTGGTTTCATGGGAAAAGGCAAATTTCTCACATTGGTTCTGGTCTGATCAGAAACTTGTATTGAAGACCTAGAAAAGGTCGCCGTAGCTGGTTGGGAAGAATACCTTTGCCGCCTGGGACCCAGGAAGGGTCATCTGGGGCTAATGAGTGTTTAAGCCTAGGGCAAAGAGCATGTCTCTGCCAAGAGACCAGGCCTGAAGGAGCATGTCTCTGAGGCACCAATGGACACATTTGGTGCAAGAGAATGTCTCTATCTGTGTATTGTTCTAGAACTCCGTGTTTTGGATTTTGCTCTGTATCTGCTCTAAAAAGGAAATTGAGAATTCCAGAAAAGGTTGAAACTTCATACTCTGTAAGAAAGTGAATAAGGAAAAGGATTTTCCATCATGCATTGTATTTTTCTCCTTACCTGATCCCTCCAGAATTTGGCATTCTGAAGGAGTATGTGATGACGTAAGGTTTCTTTGGATAAAACCAATAAGACCAGTCATTAATAGTGGTTTTGTTAACCAAGACTTTTACTGGAATGTCACCTGAAGGAGGCATGCATGGGTTCTGGTCATCACCAGAAAGCCCTGGGGAACTGGGATTGACTTGCGAAGCTAGTGGAAGCCCACGAGAGAAGCCTGGTACTTTGATTGGTTGTGCGGTTCATGTCAGTCTTTCCAGGGAAGGAACGAAGTTTGCTTTCCTGAAAGATGGCTAAAAAGGAACATGTAAGCACAATGGAGGCTCAAGGACTTGAGTGAAAAGACTGGTACAGGTGAAGCCAGATGGCGGATGTATGGCTCTGCTTCTGTGCCCTGAGGGGTGGACTGGGATGTCAATCTAAGGGTTCCCTCTGTGAGTTCCAGCAAAGCAGACTTAAAGATCATAGGAGATCCAGGCTTCTCTTGGTGTGTTTATGCAAATGAACAGGTAAAATTAAAAGCGGGACTCAAAGTAGTCCCTGTAATAACAGTGAGGGTGATCTTAAGGAGAAAAAATAGTGATTCAAGGAAAATCACGATGCTCAGTGTTGGACATCTGAATGGTGCAACTAACTGTCTTGAAAGTTTGTTTTCATTTGAAAGTTGAAACTGGGTTTATGATATCACCAAAGATGTACAACTTACAGATGCAAAGGGACTGTCAAATTGCCATTGTTAAATGTCATTGCAGGAAGGACCTTACAATGGAATGTCTTCCCAAAAGACAGTCTCATAGGCACAGAGACTGGTTTGGGGATTGTTGTGTGAATTAACCTGTGTGCTCTTCTGTTTTCATAAGATGTATGCCTATGACTTGCCTATGACTATAAGTGATTAGTTGCAACATAGACCTCACTTAAGGAGCCCCTCTGTATCGTTGCCCCCTGAGACTCAACGGTTTCACCAATTAAGTGGTTAAGTTAGTGAAATGTTCAGGCCGGTTGTGGGCTTCACTTTTTCCTTTTCTGTCTTGATGGCTTGGATAGAAAAGGCTCAGAAATCTGAAAGGAGGGAAATCCTAATGTATTCCCCTCAGCCCGAGTGAAGTATGGTGGGCCACGAAAATTTTGAATAGGTGTAGCAGGCCTTACACAGCTTCCTCAAGATAAGTCATTCTTAAGTCCCTGCCTTCATCATTTAATAGTTATGATTTAATTTTGCCTCCCATTTCTTGCCTAATCTGTCATCTCCAGAATATGATCAGGATGACAATGGTCCAGTAATGCCAGCCTTTGGGCACCAAACCTGCGACTTCCTGGTGACAGCCAACTGGCTAGGATCCTGTAAGGTCCTGCCCTTACAGGAAGGACTTCCTATGTGCTATACCCCCCCCTTTTCAGAGCACTCCTGACCCAAGAGTAGGTAAGACGACATCCGTGTCCAGCCAGAAGTAGTTATAAGAAGATGAGACCTTCATCCATTGTCCTTTATATGAATATAAAGTGGGTGTATATCTGAAAGGAGAGAATGATTCAGGATACAGCCAAGAGGCGGACCAGCACACTCCATTAGGCCTGAGGATTATGTTTAAGTAAAGTTAGAAAAAAGATAAAATTCAAGGCTAAGGGGGGAACTAGGCTGGATTCAGTATCTAGAATGGTTAGGATGGACCTTAGGCAGCATAGATAAGGCCGGACTAGGCCAGGAACCCCAGCCTGAGGGAGACCAGTGCACTCCTTTCAGCCAGGACAATATGTATGGGTAAAAGATTAGAAAAGGGAAACCCTCCAGCCAACCTGGACAGGTCCCCACTTAGTACTATTAACCACCCCAGCTGCCCTTAAAGTTGCAGGTGTCACCCCCTGGAACCACCACAGCGAGCCAAGGCAGCTGTGGACCCCAATGCAGAAGGAACCAGACCTGCCCTGCGACTGCTGGCCCTGAAGCTCTGGAGGTTGCCGACTGGGGAAGGAAACTTCCCCAAGGATGGACCATTGTCCTGTCTGGCACCTGTTCCTGATTGGCATCTACACTGGAGTTTTGGGAATTGGACTGCTGGCCATAACCCTGCCCGAGTGGAGCACTGGGGAATGATTTGCCTTAGGAATAGTGTATCTGTGTTTAGTCCTAACTTTTGCTGGTATAATCTTCTTTGCCTAATCTGCTTTGCCTAATAACCACTGCGAGTGTCAGCATTCAGGCCTGACCTAGACTGCAGAAATAATTGTCCTGGCTCACACCAAGTTCCGGGCATGGAGCTCTGGTTCCTTCTCTTTATAGTAGGCCTAGTACAGGCTGGCCAAACCCTGCAAATGCCCTATTAATGGATGTTCTCCTCTCAAGAAACCTACACCAGAGGCAGGGATGTAATAACGCACACTGTAGGCATCATGACTTGCCCTGAAGCTGGATGTAGAGGCCTAATAGTCCTCAGCATTCCCAACCTCAGTCTTAAAAGCCTCGAAGGTTGGTGGATGACGAATCCCACGGTGTGCCTGACCAGAGACCAGCATTTTAAATCTCTCTAAGAAGGTTGCAACTGAAAGCCTGAGGTCTATGGTGGATGCCCTTATGGACACTGTTGCCACCACACCACTAGGATGGGTGAACTGCTGATAATTCCCATATGGGGCCCTGACAACAAAGATTGGGAGACTGGAGTCCGGGGAAAAATCTATGTTAATCTGTGGCATTCTGGACAAGTTGGGGACATATTCATCTTTAAAGCTTATGTGCCCCAAAACCTCAAGTTCGTTGGAATTTATAACCTTGCCAGCTCAATTAAAAGTCGAGAAGAATCTCTGGCTTCTGACCTGGGCGAATCCACCCAGACTGGACCCTTCTCTTGGCTCATCCTCCTACAGGATGGAGCCCGGTTGCTCAACCTGACTGCCCCTGGAAATGTCAACAATTGTTTCTTTTTTCTGTGCCTCCCTGGAACGGCCTCCCATAGCAGCAGTTCTTATACTGACCCCGGTAAACGTTACTGCTAACACTGTCTCCTTTTCTCTCCCTAGTATGCCTCTCTTTCAGAATGAAGCCAAAACCCCTCCGGTGTGCTACAGACCTGAGAAGACCTACAACCTCACCATCCTGATCAACCCTGGAGGACTCACTAGCCCACCTGGGACTTTCTTCTGGTGCAACGGGACCCTGTACCACATGGTCCAACCAGCGACTCCCACCCTGTGTTACCCGACAATCTTAACCCTGCAGCTGATGCAATATCAGGAGGGAGAGTTGCACTCTCTCCTTACCAGCCAAAGGGAAAGGAGAGCAGTCCTCTTGCCTGTATTAGTAGGGCTGTCCTTTACAACCTCCCTCATAGGAGCTGGGGTTGGGGGCGTAGGGTTGGCCCATAGCATCCAGACCAATCAGCATCTTACAGAAGAGTTAGAAAAAGCCTTAGATGTCACAGCCCTCTCCTTGGCCTTGCTCCAGAGGCAGATAACTTCCTTGGCCCAGGTGACCTTGCAAAACTGCCAGGCATTAGACCTGCTCACCGAAGAAAAAGGAGGAACTTGCCTATTTTTACAAGAACAGTGTTGCTTTTATATTAATGAAAGCGGAGCAGTTGAGGAAAATATCTATAGACTCCAAGATATCCAAAACCGGGTCAAAAGCATAGACCAGACCCCACTGCCTACACCGTGGTGGCAGTCTCTTATATATTCAGTCTTGGCTCCTGTAATCGGGCCCCTGCCCATCCTGTTCCTGATCATAACACTAGGACCGTGCCTAATGTGTACCCTCACTGAACAGATAAGGATGATAGTGGCCCGGAGGGCCACGGCAAAGATACTGTCACTCCAAAGGCACCACTCCTAGAGGCTCCAGCCCAGTCCTGGTGATGCTATGACTGAAGAAAGCTCAGTCTAGCATCAAAGGGGGGAATTTAATAGAAGTTAAAATATAATAGAAGTTAAAGCTGGCACTCTGTTCCGGACCTCTGATAACTCCCTGCTGGCCCCCAGGCTCCAGATGACCACCTGTTAACTAGTTGACTCTCTGTCTGGGACTCAGTTAATCTCTTACTCTCTCTTTGTCCTGGCCCCGAGCAATTTACACCCTCTGCTTCTGTGTCCTTGGCTCCCATGCTCCTGCTCCCTGCTTGTGCCATGTGACCCCTCCTCTCCCCACTTTGTTACAAAGGTATTTAAACACCCGCCTGACCCCTCCTCAGCGCCCAGAATTTGGAGGCTGTCTCCTCTGGGTCCGCATGTGTTAATAAAGCGCTCACTCTGTTGACCCCATGTCGTGTCAGAGTCTGTTTTTCTGCAACAGTTTGACATGTTTAGTTTTTGCCTGGATTCTCACAACTATATATCTCTGTCATAGAAAGATAAGCTGACAGTCTTCTTCTTTGATCCTGACTCCTGCCCTAAGTTGAAGCATATTATGAATACTTGCTTTAGTAAAAATTGGCTCAGTGTCTATGGTCATCCTTACTTATGTCTTAAGTTTTCTGCATAGAGTCTTTAACTGGGTTATAAAGTTCATTACTTATACTCTCTGGATCTCTGTTAATAAATTCAATTGAGCTAGCTTTTCTTCCTTCTTAACTTCTTTCTTAAGTTGCTTCTTTCCTTCCTTCAACAGACTATTTAAAAAACCTATATATAGGTGCCCAGGATTGGTGTGAAACATTGGGAATTTTGTGATAAATAACATTGCCATATTTGAGGAACAATCAGTCTAAAAGAAAAAAAAACATATAACAAAAATTAGCTGTATTTTATCTTTTTAAAACTTATTAAAGTGCTCTCACAAAAAGGTAAATATGTTGAGCATGTATTGATGTTATTACACTTTGGCATATGTATTTGCTTGCCAAGGTTCCAAAAAAAAAAAAAAAAGAAAGAAAGAAAGAAGGAAAGAAAGAAAGAAAGAAATACTACGGATTGGGGGTTTTAGACAACAGAAATTTATGTTCTTATATTTTTGGTGGGCAGAGGTCTGAGATCAAGGTGTTAGTAGGGTTTGTTTCTTCTAATGCCTCTCTCTTTAGCTGGTACATTGATTTCCTTTCCACTACATTCACATAGTCTTTCCTCTCTGTCTTTTGATGTCCTAATCTCTTTTTATAAGGACACCAGTCATATTGGAGAGGGCCCACTTTAATCATCTCATTTTCACTTAATTCCTTTTCAGAGACCCTATCTCCAGAAAGAGCCACATTCTGAGGTATTGCAAATTAGGACTTCAGCATGTGAATTTTAGGTCACAAAGTTCATCTCTTAACAGCACACAAGGAAATTCAGCATCAGAGAATTTATATAACATGACAAAGTATTCCAGTAAGTAAAGACTGGAACTAGGATATAACCTAATGTGTATATGATTCCAGAATTCATGTTTGTATTCTTCCCATACCACTGTGCTACCTTTTAAAACTCCTGTTTAAAAACTACTGAAATTGACCCTGGCTGGTGTAGCTCGGTGGATTGAGCATGGGTCTGTGAACCAAAGGATCATGGTTCGATTTCCAGTCAGGGCACATGCCTGGGTTGCAGGCCAGTTCCCAGCAGGGGACCCATGAGAAGCAACCATACATTGATATTTCTCTCCCTCTCTCTTTCCCTTCTCCTCTAAAGATAAATAAATAAAATCTTAAAAGAAAACTACTGAAATTGGATCTTGCCCCTTATCCCCTAGCACTTTTTTTGATAGGGTGGTTTTAACCTGTGTTCTAAGGTCTGCAGCTTGATTTTCTAAACCAATAGAATTTGACTTTGTCTATCTGGTTGTAGCTTTAATGTTTGCTGACTTTGATCTGTTTGTAATAATGTTCCTCTATTTCAGATCAGACTCTGGGTCAGAGATATTTATTGTTTATTTTCTAGATCTTTTGCAATTAAGTGGGGCTACATAGTTTGTTTTTGGCTGTGATCTATTAGTGGAAATGATATGTGCTCATTCCATGCATAACTAAGATCCTTTATTTTAAGATTCCACTCCACTCTTTCTTCGTCTACTCTAGAGACCACAAACTATATGCTAACATGAAACAGTATGAGGTGAAATTTGCCTAGATCCAAGGACTTGCACTGTGATTTAAGGGAGCAAGAAACACAAGTCCATTATGTTAAGCCAGTGGAATATGGATTAATTTGTTACCCAAACATAAATTTATCTATCCTGACTAATAATAAACTCCAGTCAGATTAGAATTGCATTGCTTTCCTGTAGTCCCCTGAATTACTGATCCACATTTTCTGAGGTTATTTTCCTTCCTTATAGAGTGAGCAATCACATGATTTTCCTGAGGGAATTAAATTTGTAAGCATACACTTTTGCTCTTTACAGCTGCCATATCCATCAGATCCCTCTGATTTAATTAGACTGCCTGTTACAGCCCTGTCTTGGTTGGCTGCCACCCAAGTTCTTGCTTGGAGGAAGGCAACATCCCTAATACCTGGATGCTCTGTTTCCTGAATCCTACACCATAATAGGGTTCCAATTTGCCTTAAAAATCAAGCAAAAACCTGCCTGGAAAAAGACAACTTCAAAAAGAATACTCCCAGTTGTTAATTTAGTGAGAGTGAAGTTATGTTAGCTCATTGAAATTTAATTGCTAATGGGTTATAAGATCTCAGAAACTACAGGCCTAGCATCTGTCCCTTTTTAGTGTCTCAATTATCACCACAATAATTTAATGGCATCCTGTTGAAGAAGCATCATTGACATGCTAATGAATGGCACCCTGCTCATTTCCATGAACTTCACATCCCTAGGTGATAATTGTAAGCTTGGCATTTGAAATTTCCATCATCACACCATTGGCCACACAGACTGGCTTAAAGTTGAACAAAATTGTATATTTAAAAGCTTGCTTAACACTAAATTGCAAATGTCTTAAGTGGTCATCATTTGTAATTTTATAAATATGCACCAATATTGAAACAAATTATGATAATCTTACTATCTACTTTATTATCTAATTTAATCACAACCTTTTGCATTTAAATTAATCTATTTGGTTGTTTCATCACTGTTTAATGACTGGTCCCATCTGTAATATTTTGATTTTCTAATTAATTCTTTATTTTATTTTAAAAATATATATTTAAAAAATATCATTAAAATATTGTATTTATTTGTTTTTAGAGAGAGGGGAATGGAGGGTGAAAGAGAGGGAAACATTGATAGGTTATCTCTCATGTGCACCCAGATCTGGGACCAAATCCACAACCCAAGCATGTGTCCTTGTAACTGGAAAAGACACCAGCATTCGGGCTGCCTCTCACTACCAAATCCAGTAAGAAATGACAGCTACTGAATCTTTTATGGGCGTTTCATTCAGATAGCCAGTGATCCGAGAAGATGCTGTGTTTGTACCCTAACAAACCAGTTTGTCTTTTCTTTCCAGTCCAGACCTTTTATAAGGTGGGGGTGGGTGGACAAACAATGGGCGGTGAGGGCTTTGAAATTCAGAAGCTGCAACATCCCTGTCCCTGGCAGTTAGCTGTCCCAAGTGGGGGTGCGGTTATCTGTTCCCCTGGAACACAAAGGCCTGGATGCCTCCAACTTGTCCCTAGGCAGTAATCTCTAGTCAGTGCCCCAGGAGGTCAGCTGTTTTTCCTAAGAGCCAGGATGGACCTTATCTGTAGTTTCTGAAACAAAAGGTTTAACATACACATTACTTGCTAGATTTATAACTTTTTACCTTAAGCTAAAATTTTCCAAGTCTTATGTCCCCTATCATTCTGACCAGTAATTGAACCAGAGAACTTTCTCTGTGCAGGATGATGCCCAACCAACTGAGTCATACCAGTCAGAGCTGTTTATTTTCTTTATGTTTTATTTTTATTTTTTAAGTTTATACTAAATTATTTGCTTTTTATTCATTTTTTAAAATTTATTCTACACACAATTCCACTACACTAGGACTTCTTATTAAAAACTGAGAAGTAACAGCCTAGATTTGTAGCCACCTTACAGCCGTTATAGGAGGGAAGATCTAAACAAATAAATATATAGATACATTTAATTTTTACTTTTTAATGTCAAAACTAGAAGTTATTATATTTTAGACTGAGATCTGTAATTGCTTAAGAATTCTTAAAAAATAGTCATTTCAAGGTTTTTACGTGATACACATAATGAATATTTAAAAAGAGATGATTTGCTTAGAAAACACTAAACACTTTTTTAGCACAGTTGTATATGTAAGTTGCCATTAAATTTTAAAAATCTTTGCAAAATAGAGATTTGTATAGTCAAAAGAGAGGAGGACACAAAAGAACAAGCCACAACCTGAGAGAGTTAGGTTGGAAATAAAGAAGCATTTCTTGATGGTGAAGCCCACGTAGTTCTAGCATAAATTGAAGAACATTTGGGGATTTTTCTGTCCTTGGAACTCAAAAAAGAAGATAAATACTAATTTGTCTAGAAATATTTCCATGTCTAATTTGAATAGAAATATTCTCCTGTCTGAATTTGGTCAATTAGCTGATAAATGTCTGCTGATTGGGAGCAATTGCTGACATGGTAAACAGGAGAAAAAATATCACTTGAGATATTTAGGCTGTAATCAGGGAGCTGGGTATGTATTATGCATGGAACATGTTTCACCTTCACCTGGTGGTCTGAAGACTGTATCCTCATAACTTAAACTCATGATGTGAAGAACATAAACCCTACTGTGTAGAACATCCAATCTGAAGAAAATCCATTTCTTCTGACTATTTAGGGCAATGTAAAAGAAAGACACAGGAAATTATTGAAGAAAGTTTTGGAGAACTCATAAAGAACCCCAAGCTACTTCTCCTTCATGGGTGACAGAAGTTGAAAATACAAGAAAAGCAAAGTTAATGTGTTCAGAGCTACCTTTCCTAATATCCACAGATCACTATGTCAATGTTGAATAGGACAGTGCAGCACAAGCAGCTGTTCCTGTGATATATAATATAAAGCAGGACTTCTTGTATCACAGGTAGTAGGCTAGATCACATGCACCTCTTGTAATTGTTACACAAATCATAGAGCAGACTGGAGGGAACATGATCAAATTCATTCTTCCTACACTTGGCAAAGAGAGGACAGTGACTCCCTCAATATAGAAAATAAATAAAAAATAGTATAGGTCATGGTGTATGATCTTTTTAATGTATTGTTGGATGCGGTTTGCCAATATTTTGTTGAGGATTTTAGCGTCTATGTTCATCAGCGATATTGGCCTGAAATTTTCTTTCTTTGTTGTGTCTTTATCTGGTTTTGGGATCAAGATGATGTTGGCTTCATAAAAAGAGTTTGGGAGTCTTCCATCATTTTGATCCAGAAATGGGATCAAAATGGGATCCCATCATGTATTTTTTCATTTAATACTTGCATTTAAATAATGTTATCTCCATTTTTATCTCATAACTAAAGAAACTAAGGCTCTGAGAGATGAAATGACTTGCCCAAAGTTACACCTTTAATTGAGTGATCCAGCCAAGATAGTATGCAGGTATCTATAACACAAGGGATAATGTGACTGATTTATTGGGAAAATAAACAAAACATTATAATGTGTTCCATTCCCTTTAACATAGGTATTCATATCAGTGACTCAGTCCTTAACTTATCAAAGTGTGATATTTTTCTGGCCTTTATATCTGGGACTTAAGATAGTCCCAATTTTCATCTCAAAAAAAATCCCTTCTCTTCTAAATTTCCCAATCTGATTAAAGGACAACTTCATCCTTCCAGTCGATCAGACTAAGATGCCTATTCATTTTCTTTATTTAGCAGTGAATAGTCAGTCAATTAACAACTTACATCAGTGCCACCCTCTGTTTCAAGTCACTGCCCTCTCATGCTCCTTTTCTCTGTTATTGTAGTAAGACTCTTAATGGGTCTGGACTGCTTCTGCCCCAATCCCTCTTCACTCTTTCCTCAACAAAGCTACCAGAGTAACCCTGTTAAAACATATTATATTATGTCTATTCGCTGCTTAAAATATTCCACTGGTACTCTAACTCACTCAGAATCAAAGTTTTTATTTACAATGACCACCCTACCATTTGGCTCCCTGATATCTATCTCTATAACTTCATTTCCTATTACTTCCCTTTCACTCAATTCAGGCCACACTTCCCACCTTATCATTCCTTGAATACAACAAACATGTATTTACCTCATGGTGTCAGATTCCATCTCCCAGAAATACTCTTCTATCAAATATTTTCCTGGCTTATAGTTCATATCTGCATAAAGTACAAAATTGACACAGCTCATTTAGAGGGAAGTACTTTGAGACACCTTAAAATATTCATATTATTTGAACCATCAATTTTTCTTCCAAGAATTACTCTTAAGGAAATAACCCATATACATGCAAAGATTTATGAGCAGAGATATATATCTAGTGTAATATATTTGTGAATACTATCAAGACACAGAAAAAATATAAATGCCAATCTTATGGGCTTCTCTAAATAAATTATGACACTTGATCCTGTGGACTACTCTTCATTCATTGAAAATCATGTTGTAGGACAATATTTATTGAAAATATTCCAGCATGTTAATATTTTATAAAATGACTAAAATATGCCCTAGTCAAACAAAGGACAAACCAACCAGAAAGCTCCCTAGTTGTCAATATATATTAGAGATGAGAACATGACTACAAATATAATGAGAGTGAGAAAAACATTAATCAGAGCAATTTTGCAGGTAACATAGTGTTTTGGGTGGATGGATACCTCAATGTGGTAATTCAGTTGGGTCTGGTATGGTGAGACCCTACCAAGATTATGCTCTAGTCCTAAATCATGACTATGTAATTTCCTATTCAGTAGAGTAGGACCAATTAACTGTATGACTTTTGTTTGGACTTGGGAAATGTACAAGTGTAGAGTCCGAGTAGCACAAAGAGTAGATGGAAACTGACCTATGCCACTGAGTATCTCCTCTAATCTTTCACCTGATACTCACACCTTCCCTTCTAAAGAAATAGTGATGTGAAGGGGTGGCAAATGATTAGCTTGCCTGGTGGTGCACATGAGTCTCAGCAGTCTTTCTGTATACACGTTATTTGATATTTTTTGTAAGATTCTAGGATATTCATTACATGTAATTGCACTTATTAAGTTTGGTTCTTTGGTGCTTGGCACAGGCTAATTTTGTAATGAAGAGGAAAGATATTATTCAAGCAAAGAAAATATTGTAATTTCTACTTCTTAGTAGAACTAAGGTAAATCCAAATAATGACAGAATTTGCAAAGAGAGATTGTTCAACAGTGTTTAAAGATACGTTAAAGGAAAATGGGCATGTGAAGAAACTTTAGATTTCAGGGTGGAATGCTGAAGGCAACTTTGAAAAGGTGGAGCTAAGTTGCAGAAGCAAGATGGCAATATATCGAGAAGTGGAAGTAAAAAAATGTTTACCAAAAACTGAACAAATGAATTTCTAAGCACCATTGAGGATAAAATTGCCTTTTCTGAAATGTTGATGGCTATGTATTTTAGGTCTAGGAAGAAAAAATGAATAACCTAGCTTATCCAACAAACACTGGTATACTTACTGCTTGCCAGGCATTATAAGAAACCATGTACAACTAATTTGATCTCACACCTTATAACCATGTGAGATTAAGCTTATTATCCTTCAGATTCCACATGTGACAAACTGAGCCACAGAGGGTCAGTAGCATGCCAAAGCTAACACAGTGAGTAAATGGTAAGTATAGGATTTGAACCTAGGTACTTTCAGCATTGTGACTAGGCCCATTAACCATTATAGAACACTGCCTCTCCAATATGGCTAAAATAAACTACAAGGATAATAGACAAGAGAGTTTGGCATTGGCATACCATACATAGATAAAAGAGGATTGTCAGTAAAAGACCAAACGAAACAGGATTTTGTGGGAATGAGAAGATAAAATTGGGTACATACATTTTAATGCCAGAGTGACTTGTGTAAAAGGTATATTTTCAGAATTGAATGTACATAGGCTGATGTCACATATGGATGAGAGGAACTGAGTGGATTTCTATGAAAAACCACATAGTAAATCCATAGAGTGATGGCTTGCCTACCAGGCAAGATAGATGCAAACAATCTTATTGCTCAAAGAACACTCAAATATGGAATTTTGGAGGACTTAGAACACTAACAATGGGTAGAAAAGTACTTGCAAAGGTTTTTTATAAACTAGAAGATATAATTTAAATGTAGTTACCACTGGAAGATATTTATGTACTCACAAGAATTAGATCTTGCAGCTTTCTAAGATGCTCTTAGAACACGGAGACTGATAATGAAGGTGGTGCCTAGTTCTAGGCAATTTGTCCTCAATGTGTAGTCTCCAGATGCACAGTATCAGAATCACTTAAGGAACTTGTTAGAAATCTTAATTATAGTTCTCCCTTCCCCACAAGACCTAGTGAATCAGAAACTCTTCAATTTTCTAGAGATGGATCGGAGGCTGCTGAGGGACTCTTGCCTGGCCTGGCTGAATCCAGGTTCTGGAAAAGGACTATGAAAAGACTAAATGGATATTGCTGGTTAGATACAGGAAGAATTTTAGTGCAGTTGAGTCAAAATAATAACATCAAAATGTCTTTTTTTTTCTTTTTACAACCAAGGAATGTGTACTCATCGTTTATTACTTATCCATGATCCTCACAAGTGTCACAAACATCTAGTATAATAAAACTCAAGAATGAGATTAGAATCAAGGATGTACATTGCTCATATTCCTTGATAATAAAGAAAAGTGCTCTCAGAACTTACCATAGCTATTTTGCTTCAGCCACATCAAAATATCTCTAGCATCTAAATGTTCATGTCAAACTGACCATTTCAAATCATCCTGTTTCACAAGCAGGATCTCAGAATCCAACAAATAAATAATATTCATTTCAGAAGGATGACATTAGCATATTGCAAGAATTAAATTAAAGG
Organism: Carollia perspicillata; assembly: GCA_004027735.1. Taxonomy (NCBI): domain Eukaryota; kingdom Metazoa; phylum Chordata; class Mammalia; order Chiroptera; family Phyllostomidae; genus Carollia; species Carollia perspicillata. Next base: position 48,073 of record PVKM010000154.1, on the reverse strand, counting down.
TTTTTAACATAATCAAAACCAACCTCTTTGGCAAAATGACTCAGTTTGTGTTTTCCAGAGCTAGATTAAAAATAGAAGAATATCCCTTATTAATTGATTATCAGTATTCTAAATATGCCAGAATATATTATCAAAGACATGTTCAGACATTTGAGATTAGACTCCTCTCTCAGGGTCAGGGGTATAAATCTGGCCCAAGTTGATTGGAGAGGAGTGAAAGTAATTACTACTGGAGGTTCTCTCTGATGGATTAATTAGCTGTGAATGAAGCAACAGCTTGCAGTAAACCATATTTTATAAGCAGTTTCTATTAGATGGATAATCAGTTGCATACAAAATTACTTCTTCAGGTATGACCAATGTTCCTCTATAGCAAGGTGATAGTGTTATGTGGCAGTTTCTTAAACTTACCCTTTGAATATTCTTAAAGGCATAGAAGGATCTATGAATATGATAAATTATGGATGTCTGGAAGTTTCTGTGAACACATCGGTCTTCTGTGAACAAAAAATTCTGTAAATATTTTATATTTAAAAAAATTGAGTGGTGGTTGCATTTTACTTTATAATATATCTGATTATTTTGACCGAAAAATAATGATTTAATTTACTACTATCAAGAAAAATGGATGCTTCAGAAAGACATGTTATTTTTTTTTCTGTGGCTCCAGATATACTGCTGTATTTTTGTAGAGTCTCATAAACCTAGGGTTGAATATTAGGAAGAAAAAATAAATTTTATGTGGGTTTGAGCTTTAGGATTTGCTAATGCTCTGGAACAATTTTCCTGATTTCTCTGTCTCATGTATACATCTGAGACATCGATAATAGATCTTGTTTAATCATTTCCAGCAACAGGGAGCTCACCACATATCTAAGCAGTCCATACCAGCTTTTCACAATTCTATATGTTACAAAGGTTTTGTTGTTGTTGTTGATTTGGGGCCATTCACTGTTATGAGATAGATTGTGTTCCCCCATCACAATTCATATATTACAGCCCTAACCCCCAGCTTCTCATAATGTGACTTGTATTTGGATATAGGTGATTAAGTAAAAATGAGTTCATTGGATTTTGATGGACAACTAGCAGCCACTTTGATGTGTGCTCTCTTTTAATCCACACATAACTTATAACCCAATAGTAATATTATTCTTTTATAACACACAAAGAGCTTAGGTGTAAAAAAGCTTGAGAACAAACCCAAAGTCAAATGGATACTAAATGGTTTACCTAGCAATCCAATGTAGTTAACTAACTCCATACTCCATATACATCATTTTTACTGTTACTATCACTATTACTATTACTGAAACCAGAGCTATTACTACTGCAATTACTACTGCTGCTGTTGCTACTACTACTGCTACTACTACACACATGCACACACACACATAAGCTCCTTGAGACCAGAGACTATGTTTTATTTGCTTCTGATTTTTTAAAAATATTTTTATTTATTTTAGATAGAGGGAAATGGAGGGAAATATTTCTCCATGGAAATATTTTGAATTTGTGTTTTAATGACATGTCCTAGCTTTAACTTATAACATTATATTGCATTTATTAATTGGCAATTTATAACATTTATTCATTTGATCAAACTATTTCATGAAAATTGTAAATATTGGAAATATTTTTCAATATAATACAAAATCCATGATGTATTTACTGAACGTTCTCTACAATCCCTTCCAATAAATAATCAGTTTTTCAAACCAAGAAGAATAGTGTTGAATTTAAATATTTAAGCATATTAACTACATAATAAATAAACAGGTTTTTAAATTGTAAAATTTATTTTTAATAAAGACCATTACAAAGTTTACTATTAACTTTATTTTTGACATATAAATTATCAATATGAAAGAAATAGAATGCCAACTAGCCAGTGAATTTTAAATACAGATTCATTTCAGATGAAATCAAATTAAAGAAATATCAGTGGTGCACTAATAATACCTACACTTTCTTAGGAAAACAACATTGACCTTGTGTTGTACAAAAATTGGCACTCCACTTCATTTAAATTTTAGAAATACATATTTTAATTTTGGTTTACTGATGTTGAAATGATTGATGCTGCTTTATAAAAATGTAACCTTCATGATATGAATGCAGTGTCAAATTTTATTTAGAATTTTTCAGAGACATACGGTATCTCACTATTACAACTGGCACTCAAAAACATTACCTGGATATTCAAGATAAGAGTATGCACAAAAGTGCACTACAATTCAAGTAGGAGCATCTCTCCTGCTGACCTCAATTTATAATACTAAATTGTAAAATACAAAAACGGTGTGCTTACGAAATTCTAAATGTTTAACATTTTTCAAACAACTAGAATAGGGTCAAGCAAGTATTAATGAAAATGAGATCATGGTAGCTAACCTTTTAAATGTCAGTCATGTAGGGAAATAAGTCACTCAATCAGAGATCAAGAGATATTATAGTTTTTAAACCACTCATTTACTCTCCTAAATCAATCACAAAAGTCATAACAACATTTGAAAAATGATGAAATGTCCTCAAGTAAATAACATTTCCATGGAAACTTTGAAAACCACATTAAGCTTAGAATATTCATTGTTGATAACAATTATTTAATTAAATACATATTAAGAGTGTATATAAAATTAGTTTGACCAAGTACTGAAGTGCTACAATTTGCTAAGTAAAGTGTAAGATTGGACAATAATATTTAGACTAATAATTTTAGCAGACTATAGACATTATAAGCAAGTAGTTATCTCTTGATTGTATGCTAGATAATCTATGATGTGGCTTAAATGATTTGCATGGCAGAAGTGGATTCACATTCCATAAGCATTCCACATCACAGCAGGGAAGCCATCTGAACAAGAGCATCCCCATATTATAGTAATTCTAATCAAGGCAAAAGCCCTTATTTAAAAAGAAACAGGATGGGTTCATTTCCTAATTTTTCTTTCATTCAGTTATCATTAATCATGCAACTTTTATGTTGTCACAAGAATCTTAGCTTTTTTGTTTCTTAAAGTCACTGAAATGCTCATAATTTGCATTTGTACAAGAGCACAAAATATTCTGTAAAGTATATCAGTGCAGTTTGAAATGACATGACCACATCCTCAGTGATTAATGATGAGTTAAAATGTTAAGGCCATTTGGATTAAAATGCAATTAACCTATGGAAGCATTCCCTCTGCTTTTTAGGTGATAGTTTATTATTCATATTCACACCTGGAAAGGAGATTCCAGTCCAAATGTAACCACTATGTTGGACTTTTGATTTCAGATATATATGCAATATGTAAGGTAACACAAATCATTTTTTCTCTTGGCTGGAAACTGTGCAAAGCATTTAACAAGAAGTTGCCTATGCCCCTCCATCATGGGAAACCACTCAAAATATTTCTAGATACTTAACTGGTTTGATCACATGAACTGTCTTATTTCTAGCAAATGACAATTTATCATTTCAGAGGTTGACTATTGCTGCACCTACAGAAAGAGCATCACATGTGAGTATGCATGTGTGTGAGTGATTAAAAGGACAGAGAGACATAGGGAAAAGTACTTTTACTAATCATTAATGTCTCCTCCTTTTCCTCCTCTAAAAGAATAAAACATAACAATATATATGAGAAAATAACCAATGACAGATACACCCACAATCCAGAATAAAACACTAAATATTGTGGTGCATGTCCTGTTCAACTTTCATCCCAATCCTGACTTTCTCTTCTACTCCCCATACAGATAAGCACCAGTTTCAATTTGAAAGGTGTACTTTCATTTTTTATTTTTTACATAAATAACTCTAGAAAAGGTGTAGTAGTTTTTCTTTTTAAAATTTTATACAGAAGGAGCTGGAGAGCATTATGCTAAGTGAAATAAGGCAGATGGTGAAAACCAAATACCATCTGATTTCACCTATAAGTGGAACCTAATCAACAAAATGAACAAGTGAGCAAAATACAGCCAGAGACATTGAAATAAAGAACAAACTGACAGTAACCAGAGGGGTGAGGGGAGGGGGATAACAGGGAAAAGAAGGGAAGGACCCATGGAAACATTTATAAAGGATCCATGGAAAAAAGCCAACGGGTGTATTGAATGTGAGAGGTGGGGGTGGGTAGGTCAGGGGGAGAGTAATGAGGGGAAAATGGGGACAACTGTAATTGAACAACAATAAAAAAAGAAAATAATGAAAAGGAAGGAAAGTTTTATAAGCCTTTAACTTACCTTTTTAAACTCATTAATGTTTGTGAGATTTGTCTGTGTTGAAAGGCATAAATCATTCTCACAGCAGCATAGTAATCTATTCTGTAAATATGGAACAAATTATTAATCTAGTTCCATATTGATGGAGACTAAGTTTATTTCCAATTTTAACTATGACAAACAATTCCAAAATGAATAGTGTTGTTTGTGTTTCTTTTTCCTATGTGGGAGAGATTCTGTAATGAAGAATTCCTGCCTTGTATGGTGTGTACTTTTAAACTCTTTAAGGTATTGATTCTTAAATTGTTTTCCAGAGTAGACACACCAATTTACAGTCCTGCCAGCTGTGTATGAGAATACCATTCCCCACAGTCTCACTACTTCTCTATTATTTGAGTTGTTATAATAAACATAAATAAGAATTTATACTTCTGAAATACAATTTATTAAGAGTAAAAAACTCTCATACCACTTGAAGTAATTTCAGATCGGAAATCTACCTTAAGAAACTTTTATAAAATCAGGAGATTGAGGTTACAATGTAAAAATTATGTGGATAGCCAAGGCAACACTGGAGGAGGGAGAAAGGAAAAAGGGTGCAGCAGAGAAGGACAATAAAAGGGAAGGATCAGAATCAGGTAAGGGAATCCCAGTGAATCTTGTTGCCAAAATATCTTGGATGGAATCTTACTACCTGGTGATGTCATCTACTTGACCCCAATGTCAAACCCCAATGTCAAGTACATGACCCCAAGTAGATGTTATCTACTTTCCCCTGGGAAAGCCGTTTACCTCAGGATACTTTCCACTTCTGAGAGTTCTTGAGAGAGCCTCAATTTCACATCTTTAATTGGGATGGATTTACATTCACAGTAGCTCTTGTACCTCTTGATTTGACAGACATGAACCCATATCTGGATATTCTGGGGTTCAACAGCAGCATTAGTGGTAAGGAAGATGAAATAAGAGCTCTTTTATTTTTTATTTTTAAATTAAATTCATTAGTGTGACAATGGTTAATAAGATTATATGGGTTTCAAGTACACAAATTCTGTGATGAATCATCTGTATATTGCATTGTGTGCCCACTGCCCAAAGTCAAATCTTCTGCCACCATATATTTGACCCCCTTTACACTTTACTACCTCCCACAGCCTCCTTTCCTCTGGTAGCCACCATACTGTTTTCTGTGGCTATGAGTTTTTTTTTTTCTTGTTTGTTCCTTTGTTGCTTTCAGTTTTATACCCCACATATCAGTGAAATCACAGGATTCTTAACTTTTCTGTCTGACTTATTTTGCTTAGCATGATATTCTCAAGATTTATTCATGCAGTTGCAAATGGCAGTGTTTCATCTTTGCTTATGGCTAAGTAGTATTCTATTGTATATATGTATCATATCTTCTTTATCCAGTCATCTGTTGAAGGACACTTAAGTTGTTTCCATATCTTGGTCATCATGAATAATGCTGCAGTGAACATAGGGGTGCATATATCCTTACAAATAAATGTTTTCAAATTTTGAGCGTAGATACATGAAAAGATACTTAACTTCACTAGCTATTAGGGAAATGCAAGTTAAGACACCACCTCACACTTGTTAGAATAGCTATTATCAACAAAACAGATAATAACAAGTGTTGAAGATGTTGTAGAGAGAAAGGAACCCTCATTCACTGCTGATGGGAATGTTAACTGGTACAGTCACTATGGAAAACAGTATGGAGATTCCTCAAAAAATTCAAACTAGAGTTATCATACGACCCAGTAAGGGCTCTTTTACTAGAGTTCAAGATTAGTATTTCATTTATGTTGCCTCCAGAGAATTAAATATCCAATTTCTAGTTTGGAGTGGTTTGGATGGAGAAAAGCAAGTTGATAACAAGTGTGGGTATAATTAATAATTTACTTGCAGTATTTTAGCAAATTTCATTGACAGGTTATAATCTTTGAAAGCCCAGGGAGAATAAGAAATTTTCCTGGGTTTGTCATTTATTATTTTGTAAGGGGAAAGTTGGTGACAATGTAATTTTGGAGGGAAAAATTAAAAATGTGTTGGATTTCTTGGATCATTTTTACTGGTGAAATGAGTCCCTCAGACACTTTAAAGACTCAGCAGAATTCTCCTTGTGGGTGTGAGATACCCATTTTAATAAAAGTTAAACAAAGTGGAATTTTACAAGAAAAAGTTTTAAGCCAGTAAGATAACTCACACATCATAGTTAAGAACTTATTTACAACCATGAGATTTAGGATCTGAAAAAAGTCTAATGCCAGTAAAACAACAGTTCCTAAACATCTTTATATTAATACAAATACTTAGGTAAGTGATGTCAATTCCCAATTGAAAATCATTGGTCTAAAATATACTAGATTCAAAATAAAGATGTTAATTTTAGATCATTAATATTTAAAAATAATTAAATTATGACTGATAACATTTTACTTTTACTGTCTAATATCAGACAATGCATCACCAAAACACTAGAAATGAAAGCATATTATGGCCATGAGAACATCAACAAATGTTGATGAAACATCTTTAGAAACTGAATGTATAATTTTTGAGATACTTATATTAATAATAGTTTACCTTTTTTCTTTTGTTGATTATGTTCCTCACAAAAGAAAAAAGCAAACAATATATAACCAGAGACATTGAATTGAGAACAAGCTAACAATAGCCAGAGGGGAAGGGTTTTCAGGACCTTGTAAAGGACACATGGACAAAACCAAGGGGGAGGGTGGAAAGCAAGGGATGGAGGGAGATGGGTTTGGCTGGGGTGGGGGGGAAATGCAGACAACTATAAATGAACAAAAATAAAATAACTTAAAAAATAGTTTACCTATAGAAATTAAATCTTAGCCCTGGCTGGTGTAGCTCAGTGGATTGAGTGCAGGCCCGGGAACCAAAGTGTTGCTGGTTCAATTCCCAGTCAGGGCACATGACTGGGTTGTGGGCCAAGTTCCCAGTAGGGGGTGTGCAAGAGGCAACCACACATTCATGTTTCTCTCCCTCTCTTTCTCCTCCCCCTCTCCCTAAAATAAATAAATAAAATCTTTAAAAAAGAAATTAAATCTTAAATAATGATAAGCATCTCTTTAACTTGAAAATGTTCGATAGGATCATGGGTCAGGGGAAAACAATACTTGGCTATCTATTTAAACAAAGTGAAAATAAAAGATTTAAAAGGTAAATATAGGAGGTAGCAGGATTGAAAAAATAATTAATTCTTTCAACAATTAGAGGACATAGTTCTCTTAAATAATTGAGGATATGACAAATTCAACATAAAACACAGGAAATTACTGTGATATGACTCAATATCTTTGTTCTCTAAGCAGATAACTCAGAAGTTAAAGAAAAAACCTTTATAGTGTCTTATTAACAATATATCAGTAATCCAAGAAAATGCTATTTGATAGAAAGAAAATAAAATTTTAGTTTTGCATAAGTGTATTTGCATGAAAGGACTTTTATAAAGACCTTGTAAATAAACTAATTAAATATTATCCAGTTTTGAAAAGGCAAAGATAGTTCCTTTCTGTGAACCTTCTTAAACTTTTCATATTCGTTTAGGTTTTTCCTTATGTATTTTACAAATATTTTATTTTAAGGCAAACTATTCTCTTTCTTTTTTTAAGTATATTTTATTGATTATGCTATTACAATTGTCCCTTTTTCCCTTCCCTTTATCCCCCTCCTCCCTGCACCCCCCTCCCTTCATCATTACGCCCTCTCTTAGTTCATGTCCATGGGTAGTACATGTAAGTGCTTTGGCTTCTCCATTTCCTGTGCTATTCTTAACATCCCCTTGTCTATTTTATACCTAGCAATTATGTTTCTTAATCCCTGCACCTTTTCCCACATTCTCCCTCTTCCCCTTCCCAGCTGATAACCATCCAATTGATCTCCAATCTATGATTTTATTCCTTTTCAACTTGTTTCCTTAGTTAGTTTTCATTTTCTAGATTCAGTTTTGATAGTTGTGAGTTTGTTGTTATTTTACTGTTCATGGTTTTGATATTCTTTTACTTAGATAAGTCTCTTTAACTTTTAATATAAGGGCTTGGTGATGAGGAACTTTTTAACCTCATCTTATTCTGGGAAGCACTTTATCTGCCCTTCCATTCTAGATAATAGCATTGTTGGATAGGGTAGTTTTGGATGTAGGTCCTTGTTTTTCATGATTGTGAATACTTCTTGCCAGTCCCTTCTGGCTTGCAAAGTTTTTTTTGAGAAATCAGCTGATAGTCTTATGGGAACTCATTTGTAGGTAACTCTCTTCTTTCCTCTTGCTGCTTTAAAGACTCTCTCATTATCTTCAACCTTTGGCATTTTAATTGTGTCATGTATTGATGTGGTCTTCTTTGGGTCCAACTTGTTTGGGACTCTCTGTGTTCCTGGACTTGTATGTCTCTTTCCTTCACCAAATTATGGAAGTTTTCTTTCACTATTTTTTGAAATAAGTTCTCAATTTCTTGCTCTTCTTCTTCTTTTTTCTGGCATTCCTATAATTTGGGTGTTGGCACTTTTGGAAATGTCCCAGAGTCTTATATTAGTCTTATTTTTTGAATTCTTGTTTCTTCTTTCTGTTCTGGTTAAATGTTTATTTCTTCCTTATGTTCCAAATTGTTTATTTGAATCCCATCTTCCTTCCCTTCACTGTTGGTTCCCTGTGGATTTTTTAAAATTTCACTTTGTGTAACCTCCATTTCTTCCCTTATGTTTTTGCCATACTCAATGAGCTCTCTGAGCATCCTGATCACCAGTGTTTTGAACTCCACGTCTGATAGGTCAGCTATCTCTGTTTTGTTTAGGTTTCTTTCTGGGGTTTTATTTTGTTATTTCAACTTAGGCTATAATTCTTTGTATCTTTCATTTGGCAGCCTCCCTGTGTTTGCTTTTGTGTATTAGGTATACTTGCTTTGACTCCCTGTCTTACTAGTGTGGCTTATGTAGCAAAAGCACCTGTTAAGTTGTATGGGGCAGAGCCTTAGGTATTCACCACTGTTCTGTGAATTGAAAATTGAAAAGAAAATGGTTTACTTGCCCAGTTTGAGGGGATCTAAGTTACTCAAAGAGGCTATTGAAATTCTAAATTATCCTTTGGGAAATTTTGCTATTTTTGGAAATGTTGAACCAAGTGTGTAACATAGTTGTAGAGCATTATTCAGCAAGAGAGCGTTAGTTGGTTTGCCTTGTGAAGTGAGAGTCACCCATAGGATTAGGATAATATTCAAATACAGAGAAAATACTTTCAAAACAACCATGAAGACTCCTGCTCAAAGGAAAATCATGTATTAAATCCCCTCTTAATAAAGCCAAAAAAAGCCTTCTTTCAAGGAAGATTATTGTTCAAGCAGAAAAACACTAAGAAGAACCACAATTAATACAATCAAAATAACTATTATGCTGCAACAAATGCCTGGGACACTGGATTAGGAGCTGGGTCTCAACTCTGTGGTTTCTAATTTCTCTAGCCAGGAAGAACATAAAGGATTTGAAAAGTGGGCATAAATACCTGAGCAAGTTATGGGGGTAGTCAACATGCCATCCAAGACCTGGCACCACAGAATTTTCAAATAAAATAAATCTATATTTAGATGAGGAAAGGCTTTATTCAAAATTACTATTGCAATAGGGAGAATGCTTTGATCTCAGAAGTATCCAAGTAATTCAAAATCAAACACAGAAAGAGGGATAAATGATTTTAAAAAAAGGGAAACTGAGAAACCAAGCAAGTGAGTAGACTACATGATTGACAAAATTTGACAAGAAGTGTGCCTCATTGTAGTTAACTGATCCTCAGAATAAGCTGATAAAGGGTCAGGTTCTGCATTTCAGTGTTTGCTCAGGCTTAGGGGAAAGCTACTGTTCATGGGCCTGTGGGGAGGAGAGAAGTCTGACTGAGGTGTGGTCAAGGCAAATCAGAGAATGAGAAATGGGTAATTATGAATACTTGGTCACTAATAAATGTGTACTGTTTTCAACCACTACAATTATGGTAATTTGTTACAACAATGATAGGAAACAAATATATGCATGCATTAGAGTGGAAAAAGAAATTAAAGTGTCTAAGTATACATCTTAAAAAGTTAGGCAAATAGTTGCAAATTAAATCCACTGAAAAAAGAGAATATTAAATAATAAAGATAAAAGAATATACAAGGTGATACAAAAATATTGTAGTATCTAATACCTTTAACAATTTTGACAAGATAGTCCTGGCCAGTGTGGCCTACTTGGTTGAGTGTTGGCTTGTAAACCAAAATATCACAGGTTTGATTCCCAGTCAGAATACGTGCCTGGGTTATGGGTTTGGTCCAGTTGAGGTGCATGCTAGGGGCAAGCAATTGATGTCTCTCTCTCATATCAATGTTTCTTTTCTTCCATTACTCTCTTTCTAAAACAATAAATAAAAAAATAAAAATATGAAAGTTTGGAGAAAATAAACAAATTATAAAATAAAACATGCGCACAATTTGCTGAATAAGATATCAGAAAAAAGCTGAATATTTGTAAAGATGTATAATTTATTATTAATAATATTTTCACAAACTAAAGTTCAATTCCATATGACTTCATCAGTTAATTTTTTCAAATGTTTAGATAATAGGTTAAAAACAGTTTTACACAAATACTTCCAGAAGTTAGAGATAAAGGGAATATTAATCAACTCTTTTTGTAAGTTCAGAATAACAGTAGTAGCATTTGACCAGTATATTACCATAAAATAAATTAAATGGCATTATATCTTATGAATATAGGTTCAAATACCATGAACAAAATGGTAGGTGATTGATTCTAACAATAAATACTTTAATAAATAGTTTAATATTTTAATAATAGTTTAAGTAACCTATAGGATTTTTACCTTTGCAAAATCTATAAATTTAATTAATCATATTAACAGAGAAAATCTCTGTAGATACAAAATATTTGATAACAGTTAAAATAATGGATGACAGAATTCATTCATTCTTCTTATAAGACTAGGAACATAAGGAAAATTTATTTACCTTAAAAAGGTGTGTAGAAAAAATAACAATGCACAAAACACATTACATTTACCTGTAACATATTAAAATGTTTCATTGTGATATTAGGACTAAAATGAAAAGTCACTTATCATTACTTCTGTCTATTATTTTGTTGAAGGTCTTAACAAGTGAAAAAAAAACAAGGGAAATAAATAAGTCACATAAGCATCAGAAAACACGAAAACAAATCTTGTTTTATGCCAGTGACATGATTATGTATGTAAGCATTCAAAAGAATCCTCTTAAAACTAATTCTTAGAATGAATAGGGGACTTGGAAATAAGGCTTGCCACAAGGTCAATATTGGTGCTAAAGCAATAAGATTTTCACACAGTAGTATCAAATTATTAGAAAAAGAAGTTAAAATAAAAATGTCATTAAGGATGTGTATGTGTTATGTGACCCTTAAGGTGGCTCCAACTCCTGATACTCCTATGAATGAATGACATCCACACTGTCCTGTCCTCAACTGCCCCTTTCAGCTCCTGCCCATGCCCATAAAATTTTTATGGAGTCAATATATCTCATATGTGGTCTTCCTCTTTTCCTGTTACCATCTATTTTTCCTAGTATTATTGTCTTTTCCAAGGAACCCAACCTTCTCATGATTTGCCCAAAATAGGATAGCTTCAGTTTTGGCATTCTGGACCCATCAATGTTTCAGGCTTCATTTGCTCTAGTGCCCACTTGCTCATCTTTCTGGTAGTATGTGATATCCATAGAGTTCTTCTTCAACACCTTATTACAAATGAATAGATATATTTCCTATCAACCTTTTCCACTGTCCAATACATACATACATAGTATGTATCCATACATTGTAATTGGGAATATGAGGGTATGGATAACCTTTGTTTTGGTCTTTAAAGATACATCTTAGAGCTTGGTGATCTTTCCTGATTCTTCCATTGCTGCCCTCCTAAGACTCAGACTTCTCTTGATTTCTTGGCTTAAGCTTCCATTTGACTTAAAGACTGAACCAAGGTAAGCAAAATCTCTAACAATTTCAGTGTCATCATTATCAGTGTTAGTGTATTATTTCTTCTGTGATCATGATCTTTGTCTTCTTGATACTTAAATGCAGTGTTCCTTTGATACATTCCACTTTCAATTTCATCAGAAGTCATTTCAAATTATTGCTACTTTTTGCCAGTAAGATGGTATCATCTGCATTTCTCAAGTTATTGATATTTTTCCACTAATTTTTACTCCTACTTCCTCTGAGACTAGCTCAGTTTTTTTACATGTGTTCTGTGTACAGATTAAACAATAAGGAGACAAAATGCTTCTTTGTCTGACACATTTGCCTGTAGAGAACCATCTGTTTCTCCATCAACCCTGACAGTGGCTTCCTGTCCACAGTACAGGTTATGTACCAGGATGATCAAGTGCTGAGGCACACTCATCTATTTCAGAACAACCCATAGTTTCTCATGATCAGGTCAAAGGTTTTATGGGAGTTTATAAAACATAGTCTAACCCTCTTCTGAAATTATTTGAAGCACTCCAGTATCCAATGGATGTTTGCAATTACATCTGGACTGCCTCTGCACTTTTTAAATTTAAACCTTGAACATTTATTGCATTACCATGACCATCATTTTAGTTTTATTTATTTAATCTTTATTGTAATTTTTTCATTGACACGTAGTCCCTATATACACTACCACCAACAATCATCACATTGTTATCTATGTTCATGAGTTGTTTTGCCTTTTTGCTTGATTCATCTATTCTCTAAATGACTTCCTCCAAGCTGTCATAGTGCTCTCTGTGAGTCTGTGTCTATTTTGTTAGTTTAGTTTGTTAATTAAATTCCACATATGAGTGAAATCATGAGGTATTTGTCTTTCTCTGACTGGTTTATTTCACTAAGCATAATGTTCTCCAGGTCCATCCATGCTGTTGCAGAAGGTAAGATTTATTTGTTGTTGTTGTCGTTGTTTTAGAATCAAGTAGTATTCCATTGTGTAAATGTACCATAGCTTTTCTATCCACTCATCTACTAATGGATAGTTGGGCTGTTTCCAGATCTTGGCTATCATAAGCAACACTACGGTGAACAGAAGGGTGCATATATTCTTTTGAATTAATGTTTCAGGTTTTATAGGATATATTCCAAGAAGTGGAATTGCTGGGTGAAAAGGCAGTTCCATTTTTAATATTTTTGAGATAACTCTATACTGCTTTCCACAGTGGCTGCACTAATCTGCATTACCACCAAGAATGCACAAGAGTTCTTTGTTCTCTACATCCTCACCAGCACTTGTTGTTTGCTGATTTATTGATAATGGCAATTCTTGCTGATGGTAGGTGATATATCATTGTGGTTTTAATTTGTATCTGTCTGATGACTAGTGATGTTTTGCATTTTGTCATGTGTTTATTTCCATCTGTATGTCCTCTTTGGAGAAGGGTCTATTTAGGTTGTACGCTTACTTTTAATTGAATTTTTTGGTGTTATTTTGTGTAGGTTCTTTATTTATTTTGGAAATTGACTCCTTATCAGATTTATCTTTGTTAAATATTTTCTCCCATTCAGTGGGTTCCTTTTTTATCTTATTGATGATTTCCTTTGCTGTGCAAAAGCTTTTTAGTTTTATTTAGTTCCCTTTGTTTACTTTTTCTGTTTCCCTTACTCAAGAAAATATAGTGACAAAAATATTGCTATAAGAGATATCTGAGATTTCACTGCCTATGTTTTCTTCTAGGATTTTTATGGTTTTGTGACTTACATTTGACTCTTCTGTCTATTTTGAGTTTATTCTTGTGTATGGTGTAATTTAGTGGCTTAGCTACATTTTCTTGTGTGTAGCTTCCCAATTTTCCCAACACCATTCATTGAAGAGACTATGTGTACTCTATCACATGCTCTTGCCTCCTTTGTCAAATATTAATTTGCCATAAAGGTGTGGGTTTATTTCTGGGTTCTCCATTCTGTTCCATTGATCTATACATCTGCTCTTATGCCAGTACCAGACTGTTTTGATTACAATGGCCTTTTAGTATAGTTTGATATCAGATAGTGTGACACCTCCAAATTTATTCTTCTTTCTCAAGATTGATAAAGTTTTGGGGGTCTTCTTAGTTCCATATGAATTTTTGGAATATTTGTTCTAGATATGTAAGTTATACCATTGGTATTTTTGTAGGTAGTCCAATGAATCTATAGATTGTTATAGGTAGCATAGATATTTTAATGATGTAATTTTTTTTAGTCTATGGACACAATATATGGTTCCATTTATTTATATCCCCCTCGATTACTTTCTTCAATATCCTTTCATTTTCTAAGTACATGTCTTTTAACTTCTTGGTTAAATTTATTCCTATGTACCATATTGTTTTTGTTGTAATAGTAAATTGGATTGTGTTCTTAATTACTCTTTCTGATATTTTAATATTGTTGTATAAAAATGACACCAATTTCTGAATATAGTTTGTATTCTGCTACTTAGCCAAATTCATTTATTAGGTCTAGTAGCTTTTTGCTGGAGTCTTTAGGGTTTTCTATATACAGTATCATGTCACCTGCAAATAATGATAGTTTTATTTTTTTCATTTCCAATTTAAATGCTCCTTATTTTTTCTTCTCGTCTGATTGCTGTGGCTAGTACTTCCAGTATGATGTTAATAAGAGTATTGAAAATGGACATCTTTTTCCTTTTCCTGATCTTAAGGGAAACACTTTTAGTTTTTGTCCATTGAGTATGAAGTTGGCTGTGGATCTGTCATATATGGCCCTTATTATGTAGAACTATGCTCCTACTATTACCACTTTGCTGAGAGATTTTATCTTAAATGGATGCTGGATTTTATCAAATGCTTTTTCTACATCTATTGATATAACCATGTGATTCTTTTCCTTCATTATGTTTATGTAGTGTATTCCATTTATTGATTTGCAAATATTCTACCAAACTTGCATCCCCAGAATAATTCCCACTTGATCATGGCGTATGATCTTCTTAATGCATTGCTGGATCTGGTTTGCTAATATTTGGTTGAGAATTTTAGCATCTATGTTCATCAGGGATATTGGTATATGATTATCTTGCTTTGTAGTGTATTTATCTGGTTTTGGAATTAAGATAATACTGGACCCATAAAATAAGCTTGGAAGTCTTCCTTCCTCTTGAGTTTTTTGGAATAGTTTAAGAAGGATAGGGGTTAGTTCTAAGTTAAATGTTTGGTAAAATTTGCCTGTGAGGCTATCTGGTTCAAGAATTTTGTTTGCTGGGAGATTTACTTTTTATTATTGCTTCAGTTTCATTGGCTGTAATCAGTCTATTCAGGTTTTCTGATTCTTTCTCATTCAGTTTTAGAAGATTGTATGTTTCTAGGGATTTACCTATTTCTTCCAGATTGCCTGATTTGTTGGCATATAGTTGTTCACAGATTTTTCTTAAAATCTTTTGTATTTCTGTCATGTCTGTTGTTAGTTCCCGCATTTCATTCCTGAATTTATTTATTTGGCTCTTTTTTTTCCCTTGATTACTCTGGTTAAAGGTTCATCAATCTTCTTTACTTTTCAAAGAAGTACCTGTCAATTGCATTGATTTTTTTTTGTATTATTTTTTTAGTCTCTATATCATTTATTTCAGCTCTGATCTTATTTTCTTCCTTATACCTACTCTGGGCTTGGTGGTTGTTATTATTCTAGTTACTTTTTTAAAAATTGTTGTTCAAGCACATTTTTCTGTCTTTTACTCCCATCCCAGTCCACCCCCCCAGTGCTCCCCATATCCCTCCCATTTCTAACCCCCTTAGATTTTGTCCATGTGTACTTTATACTTGTTCCTGTTATACTTTCCCTTTTTCCCCAGAAATTTCCTCCCCTCTCCACATTGCTTACTGTCAGCCTGTTTTCTATTTCAATGTCTTTGGTTATGTTTGGCTTGCTTCTTTGTTTTGTTTCTTAAGTTCCTGTTAAAGATGAGATCATATGGTACTTGCCATTTACCACCTGTCTTATTTCAGTCAGCATAATGCTTTCCATCTCCACCCATGCTATTGCAAAGGGTAGCAGCTCCTTCTTTCTTTCTGCTGCATAGAATTCAATTGTGTATATGTACTATAGTTTTTTGATCCATTCATTTACTGATGGGCACCTAGGTTGCTTCCAACACTTGGCTATTGTAAATTGTGCTGCTATGAACATTGGGGTGCAAAGGTTATTTTGGAATGGTGTTTCAGGGTTCTTGGGATATACTTCTAGCAGTGGAATTGCTGGGTCAAAAGGCAGTTACATTTTTAGTTTTCTTAGAAAATTCGATACCGTTCTCCATAATGATTGTACCAGTCTGCAATCCCACCAACAGTGAACTAGGGCCCCCGTTTCTCCACAACCTCTCCAACACTTGTTGTTTGTGTCTTCGTTTATGATGGCCATTCTTACCGGTGTGAAGTGGTATCTCATTGTTGTTTTAATTTGCATTTCTCTGATGGCTAGTGATATTTAGAATCTTTCCTGTGTCTCTGAATCCTCTGTATGTCCTCCTTGGAGAAATCCCTGCCCAAGTCCTTTGCCCATTTTTTAATTGGGTTGCTTGTCTTCTTGGAGTGGAGTCGTGTAAGTTCTTTGTATATTTTGGAGATTAAACCCTTGTCTGAGGAATCATCGGCAAATATGTTTTCCCATATATTTGGTTCTCTTTTTATTTTAGTGCTGTTTTCTGTAGCTGTACAGAAGCTTTCTAATTTGATGAGATCCCATTTGTTTATTCTTTCCTTTATATCCCTTGTTCTAGGGGACATATCAGTAAAGATGTTGCTGTGTGAGATATTTGAGATTTTCCTGCCTATGTTCTCCTCTAGGACTTTAATTGTGTCATGGCTTATATTTAAGTCTTTTATACATCTTGAATTTATTTTTGTGTACGGTGTAAGTTTGTGCTCATGTTTCACTTTTTTTGCCCATAGCTGTCCAGTTCTCCCAACACCATTTGTTAAAGAGACTATTTTACCCCATTTTATGATGTTGCCCCCTTTGTCAAATATTAACTCACCATAGAGACTTGGGTTTATTTCTGGCCTCTATGTTCTGTTTCTTTTGTCTATGTGCCTGTTTATATGCCAGTACCAGGCTGTTTTGATTACAGTGGCCTTGTAATACAGCTTGGTATCAGGTAGTGTGATCCCTCTTACATTGTTTTTCTTCCTCAAAATTGCAGCTGCTATTTGGGGTCATTTATGGTTTCATATAAACTTTTGAAGTGTTTGTTCTATGTCTGTGACATATGCCATTGGTACTTTGATAGGTATTGCATTGAATCTGTATATTGCTTTGGGTAATATGGACATTTTGATGATGTTAATTCTTCCAACCCATGAACACGGTATATGTTTCCATTTGTTTGTTCCTCCTTGATTTCATTCTTCAGTGTTGTGTAGTTTTCTGCATACAGGTCTTTTGTCTCCTTGGTTAGGTTTATTCCTAGGTATTTTATTTTTCTTTTTGCTATATCAGATGGGATTTTTTCTTGATTTCTTCTTCTGCTGTTTCACTGTTGGTATACAAAAATGCCTTGATTTCTGGATATTGACTTTGTATCCCGCTGTTTTGCCAAATTCATTTATTAGGTTGAGCAGTTTTTGGGTGGAGTCTATAGGCTTTTCCATGTACACTATCATATCATTTGTGAACAGTGACATTTTTTTTCCTCCTTTCCAATTTGAATGCCTTCTATTTCCTTTTCTTGTCTGATTGCTGTGGCTAAAACTTCCAAAAGTATATTGAATAGAAGTGTTGAAAGTGGACAACCTTGTCTTGTTCCTGATCTTAGTAGAAAAGCTTTTAGTTTTTGCCCATTGAGTATGATGTTGGCTGTAGGTCTCTCATATATGGCCTTTATTATGTTGAGGAATGCTCTCTCTACTCCCACTTTGCTGAGTGTTTTTATCATAAATGGGTGCTCTACCTTGTCAAATGCTCTTTCCGCATCTATTGATATGATCATGTGATTTTTGTCTTTGCTTTTGTTTATGTAATGTATTACATTTACTGATTTGTAAATATTGAACCTTCCTTGCATCCTTGGGATGAATCCCACTTTGTCATGGTGTATGATGTTTTTAATGTATTGTTCGATATTGTTTCCCAACATTTTGCTGAGAATTTTAGTGTGTATGTTCATCAGCAATATTGGCCTGAAGTTATCTTTCTTTGTTGTGTCTTTATCTGGTTTTGGGTTTAGGATGATGCTGGCTTCATAAAAGGAGTTTGGGCATGTTCCATCACTTTGGATTTTTTGGAATAGTCTGTGAAGGATAGGGGTTAGCTCTTCTTTAAATGCTCTGTAGAGTTCTCCTGTGAAACCATCTAGTCAAGGGCTTTTGTGTGTCGGGAGTTTTTTGATCACTGCTTCAATTTTGTCTGCTGTTATTGTTCTTTCAGGCTTTCTGCTTCTTCATTTAGTTTTGGAAGATTATATTTTTCTAGAAATTTGTCCATTTCACCTAAGTTTTCAAATTTCTTGGCATACAGCTCCTCATAGTATTTCTTACAATCCTTTGTGTTTCTGTGGTGTTGGTTGTAACCTCTCCTCTTTCATTTCTGATTGTGTTTATTTGGCTTCTGTCTCTTTTTTTCTTGATGAGCCTGCATAAAAGCTTGTAGATTTTGTTTATCTTTTCAAAAACCAGCTCCTGGATTCATTGATCCTTAGTATTATGCTTTTAGTCTCTAAGTCATTTAATTCAGCTCTGATATTGGTTATTTCCTCCTCTACTAACTCTGCGCTGTCTTAATTGTTGTTCCTCGAGTTCTTGTAGGTGTAGGGTTAGGTTGTTTGTTTGAAATGTTTCTATCTTATTTAGATAGACCTGTATTGCTATGAACTTCCTTCTCAGGACTGCCTTTGCTGTGTCCCATAAGTTTTGGGTTGTCATGGGTTCATTTTTATTTGTTTCCAGAAACTTTTTGATTTTTCCCCTAATTTCATTCTTGACCCATTAATTACTTAATAGAATGCTATTCAATCCGCATGAATTTGAGTGTTTTGGTTTTTTTCCCTCGGGGTTGATTTCTAGTTTCAGTCCCTTGTGGTTGGAGAAAATACGTGGTATGATTTCAATTTTCTTGAATGTTGAGGCTTGTTTTCTGTCCTATCATGTGGTCTATCTCTGAAAATGTCCCATGTGCATTTAAATAGAATGTGTATTTAGCTTCTTTTGGATGCAGGGCTCTCTATATATCAGTTAAGTCCTTTTCATCTAGGGCATTATTCAATGCCACATCTTTGTTGATATTTTGTTTGGAAGATCTGTCCATTTTTGAGAGTGGGGTGTTAAAATCCCCTTCTATAATTGTGTTGCTATCAATATCTTTCTTGAAGTCTTCTAAGATTTTCTTTATGTATTTGGGTGCTCCTATGTTTGTTGCGTATGTACTTACAATGTTTATGTCTTCTTGGTAGAGTCTTCCCTTGAGTATTATGAAGTGACCTTCTGGGTCTCTCTTTATAGCTCTTTTTTTGAAGTCTATTTTGTCTGATGTGAGTATGGCTACCCTGGCTTTTTTGTCCTGTTAATTTGCTTGGAAAATTTGTTTCCAGCCCTTCACTTTTAGTCTGTGTATGTCTTTTGTCCTGAGGTGGGTCTCTTGTATGTAGCATATGTGTGGGTCATGCTTTCTTATCTATTCAGCTACTCTGTGTCTTTTGATTGGAGCATTTAATCCATTTACATTTAAGGTTATTATGGATAGGTACTTATTCATTGTCATTTTTGTACCTATGTTCCTCTCTGTCTCTCTTTTTTCCTTCCTTTCCTTAGAGCAGTCCTTTTAGCATGTCTTGCAGCGCTGGATTGGTGGTTGCATATTCTTTTAGACTTCTTTTGTCTTGGAAGTTCTTTATTTGGCCTTCTATCTTGATTGAGAGCCTTGCTGGGTAAAGCAGCCTAAGTTGCAGGCCTATGGTTTTCATTACTTGGAATATTTCTTGCCATTCTTTTCTGGCTTGGAGTGTTTCCATTGAGAAGTCAGCAGCTAACCTTATGGGTGCTCCCTTGTATGTTACTTCCTATTTCTCCTTTGCTACCTTTAAGATTCTCTTTTTATTTTGGAATTTTGCCATTTTCATTATGATGTGTCTTGAAGAGGGCCTCTTTGGGTTCCTCTTGATTGGGACTCTCTGTGTTTCCTGGATTTGTGTGACTTTTTTTTCTTTAAATTAGGTGAGTTTTCCGTCATTACTTTGTCAAGTAGATTTTTTATTTCTTGCTCTTCTTCTTCTTCTCTTTCTGGTGTCCCTATTATGTGGATAGTATTATGTTTCATATTGTCTTGCATTTCTCTTAATCCCTCTTCATTCTTTCTGAGCCTTTTTCCCTTCATATGCTCCTTCTGGGTGTTTTTTTCTACTTTTTCCTCCAACTGGCTGATCCAGTCTTCTGCTTCATCTATCCTGCTTTTGATTCCTCCCACTGTGTTCTTCATTTCAGAAATTGTATTCTTCATTTCCTCTTGACTCTTGTTTATGTTTTCTGTTTCCTTTTTTCATGTTGATATAGTTTGCAATGAGTTCATTGTAGTTCCCCTGTAGTTTCTGGTAGCTTATTGTGAGCTCATGGAACTTCCTGATAACCAGTTCTTTAAATTCAATATCTGATTGCTGACTTGCCTCCATTTCATTTAGCATTCTTTCTGAGGCTTCCTCTTTTCCTTTCATTTGGGGATTGTTTCTTTGTCTTCTTATTGTTTGTGAGACTCTTCTTCTTAGGTTCTGCTTCTTAAATGGATTTATTGTGTCTCCCAGAGTTTATGGTATGAACTGCTGTGGTAGAATGCCTGTGAGATTAAGTGGTGCAGTCTCCTTTGTGTATCCTGATGTTCTCTGCTTCCACCTACTTTTTTTTGTGATTAGTTGGAGGAGGAGGCAAAATGGGTTAAGACAGCAGGACAGTATTCTATGATATTTACAATAGCAGCTGGTATATAAGAGGTAGGAGATCTTTTGGCCTTTTATAGTGTTAACTATGATCTTCAACCCAACTTGCCACTTTTAAGAAAGGTTGGGAAGAAGATAAGACTCTTGTTGTGGAGGGAAGAGTTGTGAGTTGGATCTAGGAAATAGTGAAGTTGTGGGAGGTCAGATTCTGGGGTAAGGTGAGAGTAAAGGATAGTACATAGGTTTAGTGTGTGAGAGAATGGAGTTAACCTCCAGAATAATAGAGTTCAGGAGACTGTGACGTGGGCTAAAATCCAGGAAGGGTGCTGTGAATATTTACAATTGTGTGGAACAGCAATTATTTACAACAATATTAGAGTGACACTCATATGCCAAAATCTATGTGATCTGAATAACATGAACAGGGGGTATAGGATTTTGAGTAGTGTGCTGATGGAACACAATTCACAGGAAGGACAGTAAATTAGCAATACAGTGTGGAAGAGAGAACAGTGGGAACCTGTTAAATAGTACAATATAACCCGCCAAGCAACAAAGATTATGCAGAAAGAAGGGGAATACAAAAATACTATTAAAATAAAAGATGTAGGAATAATGAAAAAAAAATAATACAAATATGCAACAACTTGCAGTTTCCCTGCAATAGGCAAGTGAAATTTGTCTCACTGTCTCAGCTGTTGGGTTGTCCCCTCTTTGAGTCCACCTCAGGTCCTTTCACAGTTCCAAGTTTTTTTCTCACTTGTGGGTATTTAAAACAAAATGGCAGGAAAAGGGAGAAAGAAGAGGTAAAATTGGAAAGAAAGGATGAAGAACTAAATCAAGAAAGAAGGGAAGAGAGGAAAAAGCAATTGAAAGGTAAAACAGTAATGAAAAATTAAAAAATAATAATAATAAAATAAAAGATTACTTAAAAATAGCATTAAAAAACACCTCTTGTTGGTTTCAAACTGGCCAAACTGGTTTTTCTGGTCTTGCTGGCTGCAGGAGGCTGGAGAGTGATTGGTATAGCGTTTCTCCCTTCCTGATATTTACTCATCCTGTCTTGCAAGCACTGTCCCAAAAGCTAGTCTGGCTCCTTTCTCTAATATCTTAGATGGGGGAATCCTGGTTTTCTTCAGAGCGCTTTCACCCCATGGTTATTACTGTAGGCTGGGGTGCAGGGGCACCTGCTGGGCCACGCTGCCTCTGTCCTGTGGGCTTGTGCCCAAACCCTTCCCATTGCTATGGGCAGATGCAGTACCTTTCATGTAACCTCTGGGTCTCTGCCCGGCTGGATTGGGAGTCATCTGTGGGGCTGTCACAGCAGATTCCCCAAACAGTCCTTCTGTTTGATAAATTCCTCCTACTCAAGCCTGCTGCCCCATGTATCCCAATTTTCCAGCCAGATCAGTGACTATGGGGGTCAGTGTCCATCACTGCCTGTCTCTCAGCTCTGGCAACCACAGACTCTGTGGGTAATCACGGCCCTGTGTGTCTCGCCTCTTCATCCTTATTCCCCTCTCTACTACCAGAACTCTACTGGTGTTGCTCAGACCCTAGTCTGTCGGGGGGGTGGGGAGTGGTGGCAGTTGACCCGGCTCTCTCCCAAGGACTGTGGAAGGCCCTCCACTTTCAAGAAGTCTGTGGTAGACCCAGCGCTTGCTCTGGACACCAGGCCTGGGGCTACAACAGCCCCCTGGTCCCCACACTGGTCCCTGGGACCTTACTGTCCTGAAATATCCTTCTTACCATCTGGCTTCTGGTTTTTCAGTGTCCACTACAATTTTTGGACTCTTATTTTCAAATACACTGGGGTACTGTTGTCTGTCTTCTCTGTTCCTCTGTGGATTAGCCAGGTTTTCCTCCTGTGTGTAGGGGGACGTGAAATCTGCTCCCTCCTACTCCATCACCATCTTCCCTGCCTCTGAAGTGAGTCTCTTACGGATAGCATATATATTAGCCATGCATACTTACCCATTCAGCTACCCTATGTCTTTTGATTAGAGTAATTTATTTTTATTTTAGGTTATTATTGATAGGTACTTTTTGATTGCCATTTTTTATTTTAAAGAACTTTTAGCCTTGGCTGGTGTGTCTTAATATATTGAGTGCTGGCCTGTGAACCAAAGGGTCCCTGGTTCGATTCCCAGTCAGGGCACATGCCTGGGTTGTGAGCCAGGTTGCCAGTAGGAGGCATGTGAGAGGCAACCACACATTGATGTTTCTCTCTCTCTTTCTCATTCCTTCCTTCTCTCTCTAAAAATAAATAAATAAAATATTTTTAAAAGAGATGTTTTATTGCATTTTTTTCAATACCATTTAGTCCCCTTATTCTCCTATTCCCACCCCGTAACAATCACCAAATTGTTGTGCATGTTCATGAGTACCTTTTCCTTTTGCTCAGTCACTCTCCCCACCCTACCCCCTTTAACTGTCAGGCTGCTCTCCATCTATAAACCAGTCTTTATTTTGCGTGTTAGTTCAGTTTGTTCATTAGATTCCACATATGAATGAAATCATATGGTATTTGTCTTTCTCTGACTGGTTTATTTCACTTAGCATAATGTTCTCCAGGTCCATCTATACTATTGCAAATGGTAAAACTTTTTTCTTGTTTATGACTGAGTTCTATTCTCTTGTATAAATATCCCATAGCTGTTTTATCCACTCACCTACTGATGGACATTTTGGATGCTTTCATATCTTGGTGATTATAAATAACACTGCAATGAACAGGTGGGGGTGTTTATGTTCTTTCAAATTAGTGTTTTGGATTCTTTCAGTTGTATTCTCAGAAGTGGGATTGCTGGGTCAAAAAGGCAGATCCGTTTTTAATTTTTTCAGCTATTTCCATACTACCTTCCATAGTGGTTGCATCAATCTGCATTATTGCAAACAGTGCAAAAAGGTTCTGCTTTCTCCACATCCTCACCAGCACTTGTTGTTTGTTCACTTATTAATGATAGCCATTTGACAAGTGCGAGATGATATTTCATTGAGCTTTTGCACAGCAAAGGAAAACATCAACAAAACAAAAAGACAACCGACAAAATGGGAGAACATATTCACTGATACATCTGATAAGGGGTTAAAATCCAAAATTTACACAGAATTCATAAAACTCAACACCAAAAAAATCCAATTAAAAAATGGGCAAAGGACCTGAATAGACACTTCTTCAAAGAGGAGAGACATACAGATGGCCAATACACATATGAAAAGGTTTTCAATGTCATCATTTTATTCTTTAGACCTATATTCCTCTGTCTTGATTTCTTTTTATTTTTCTTCCTAAAGAAAGCCCTTTAACAGTTCTTGCAATACTGGATTGGTGGTAATAAGCTTCTATAGATATTTTTTTTTCTGGAAAGGTCTTTATTTTGCCTTCCATTTTAAATGATAGCCTTGCTGGATAGAGTAATCTTGGTGTAGGTTCTTGCTTTTCATCACTTTGAATATTGTATGCCAATCCTTTCTGGCCTGAAGGGTTTCTGTTGAGAAATCAGCTGATAGCTTTATGGGAGCTTGCTTATAGGTAACTAACTGCTTTTCTCTTATTGTTTTTAATATTCTCTCTTTGTTTTTAACTTTTGAAATTTGAATTTTGATGTGTCTTGGTGAGGGCCTCTTTGGTTTCATTTTGATTGGGACTTTCTGTGCTTCCTGAATTGTGTACCTTTTTTTCCTTCACCAGGTTAGGGCAATTTACAGGCTTTATTTCTTCATATAGGTTCTCTATCCCTTGCTCACTCTTTTCTCTTTCTGGTAACCCTATGATGTGGACATTCTTATGCTTGATGTTGTCCCATATGTCCTTAAGTCTTTGCCAGTTTTTGAAAAATTTCCTTTTCGTTCTCTGCTTGGGTGTTTACTGTTATCTTGTCTCTTATTTTAAAAAATAATTTATTTACTTATTTTTAGAGAGAGGGAAAGGAAGGAGAAAGAAAGAGAGGAGGGAAAACATCAATGTGTGGTTGCCTTTTGCACACCCCCTGCTAGGGACCTGGCCTGCAACCCAGGCATGTGTCCTGACTGGGAATAGAACTTGTGACCCTTTGCTTTGCAGGACAGCGCTCAATCCACTGGGCCACACCAGCCAGGACTGTTATCTCATCTTTTAATTTGTTGATTCAATCCTCTGCTTCGACTAAGCTGCTATTGATTCTTTATAGTGTTTTGTTCATTACAGATATTGTATTCTTTATTTCAGAGTGGTTCTTTTTATGATTTTATGTTCTTTCAAATAATTGCTATCTCTTTGTTCAAGTTCTCACTGAGATCATTTAGTCTTCTAATGTCCTTGAGCATTGTTATAACCATCATTTTAAACACTGCATCTGGTATTTTTGTTGCTTCCATTTTATTTAATTCTTTTTCAAGGGTTTTCTCTTATTCTTTCATTTGGGGTATATTTCTTTGTCTCCCCATTTTATCTCTGTGTATTACATAGATGTGCTATGGCTCCCAAACTTGTTATGATGGCTTTATGATGGAGGTGTCCTGTTGGGCTCAGTAGCACAATCTTCTATTTCACCTCAGCTCAGTTCTTTACAAATGTTCTTTTTGGGTTGTGTGAAACCTCCTGTTGTAGTTAAGTCTTGAATGCTTTTGGCTCTTTTGTAGGTAGAGTTAACCCTCAGGCTGGCTAACTATAAGGATAAACCTCAACCACCCTGTATGAGTGACTATGCAGACGTTCTCCCCTGAGGCAGAATTATTCCCAGCAATTTCTGGTGCCTGCTGAAATCCCCCTCTGGGTGTTCTGCCTGTGTGATAAGTTGGGTTGAGCTCTGGTGTAGACTGAAGCCTACCACTGGTTGTGTTGGTTCTGAGTCCAATTTTGTAAGATTCATGTACAGGTTGATGTCATATGTTGTGTGTAACCAACCTTGAGCTACCTTTCTGAAGATACCATGCTGTACACTGTTTGTGGTTATGTCTCCTGGGCCTGGGTGTCAATGTGAGGACCCAATCTCTGTACAAGGGTCTACTTCCTCCTGCTTAGGGCTAGTTACAGATCTGTAGAAGGTGCAGTGCTTCCTAAGGTCTGCCTCCACCTATCAGCTAATCACCTCCCCCGAGGTTGCCTGGTGTTCCTCCATAGACTTCTGATTTAAAAATCCTATAGAGAAGACCCAGGCAGGCCACAATCTTCAAACTCTTTTACAGTTTGTGAGCTTGGTAGGGCAGGGGACAAGGGTTGAGAGGATGGGGCTAATGGCTCCCCTACTTGGGGATCACATGGTCAGATACAGAAGCAGGGGAGAGTGGCCCATATTTCAGAGACAAACCACTCAGTCTCTTACAGCATTTCCAGCTGTAGCCCCTCTGGGAGGAACATGCCACAGGTTCAGGTTGGGTGCATCCAACCATTTCCTCTGCAGGAACAAGCTCAGCTGAGTGGAGCCATGGGGCTCGAAAAAAATATCAAAAAAAGTCTCCCATTAAGGGTGACACCAGCTGAGTCCACAGGAGGGTACCAAGCACTTCATACTGGTACCAGGCAATAGCCCCCAAGGAGCACACACTTAGAATGTCCAAGCTCCCAGCAGTGCTCCCTTCTTCCCATGAAACTGAGCTCAGACATCAGGGGTATTGGAGACTTGGAAGGACAGATCCAAACAGTCTCCATAGGGGTGGTGCCCTCAGGCCTGTAGGAGGAAGGCAAACACTTCTTCCTTTTCTCAAGATAGAGTGTGTTGAGCTTGGAGGGGAAATAGGAGTGGTCCTCCTGTGATGGAGTCACACAACCAGCACTAACTTGATTCCTGGATAAAAACCTCTCCAGGAGACATTCTCCAAGTGTCCCAGCTTTGTGCAGCACTCTGATCTTCCTATGTGACTGAACTCAGCAGGATGATGCTGGCCAAGTGATTCAATAGGTGGGATGGGGGGATGTCAGCTGTGTGCTTGAGGTTGGGAAGACCTGTGACCTTTCCAAAACCACATAGTTTAGTCACTGTCTGAATTTCCAAGAGCCTTCCCACAAAAACAGTGTCCCCAATTTCGCTGCTGTGTGCATCCATTAGATTCCTCTGTAAGACCTGAGCATGGCAGAATGGCCTTGCCAGCAGTTGGGGAATGGAGCAGTGCTTCCCCAGGCTGCTGCTGTATTGATAGGAGTGCTTGATCTTGAGAAGGTGGCATCTGGGGCTCTAAAAGACTCCATTCTATAGTATAATGACAAATGCAATCATATATAGTAATTCACATGAACAAACCACAAAAACCTATAACAACATGTTGAACAAAGGAGTTCAAACACAAAATAGTATATAATGTACATATTTTATAATTTCATATTGTGTTCACTGATATCCAGGGATCATTATTGGGTTAATTTGGAAACCGTGTGTATCATAGGATGTCAAGTGGTTTCACAAAGATAAAGTGAACCTCTTCACATTAATTCTTATTTATTAGCTTCCTGACTATCTGCACCTGAGCTGCACCACTGTTCTTATTTTTTCTCAAAGTAGCAAAGCTTTTATCTGTTCCAATTCCATCTTAGATGCTATTTTTTTTCTACCTGGAACACTTTTGCCCACAATTACAGAAAAAGTATTCCCAGTCTACTTTAACATGGTGCCTCTGAGTTGTTTCAACACTGCTAGATTACACCAGCATCTATCGCCAAAGTAATCATTAAGAGATCAAGGGAAGAAAAAAGAGAAATCCTGAATGTAATGTGGATGCCACTTTCAAAGGAATAGCTCTATCACTTTAGCAACATAACAGAGGGCCCATTTTAAATCATGACTTTGTAGACAGACATTTAGGAAGGGCCAGATGCAGCTTCCAGAGTGACCAAAGAATGATAGTTTTACATTTCACTAAGAACTACAAAACATTAAGTTCATTATACTCAAAGAAAACAAACTATGAACTTACTAAAAGCACCCATTTACACATTTTTATTATTATTTTATTAAGGTGTAGCATAAATTAAACATTTTGGAATATACAATTCAGTGGCATTTAGAAGATTCACAATGTTATACAACTACTATTTTTATCTAGTTCCAAAAACATTTTCATCGCTACAAGAAGAAACCCTGTACCCACTGAGCAGTTACTCCCCACAAATATTTTAACATAGTAAATTTAAGTGAGTGATTGGTGCTTATAACATATATATTTAGGAGACAAAACTAGATTAAGATTTTGAAACGGTTACAACAAAATCTCTTTTACTGTTTCCATTAACCATTACCTTATTGTGAATACTTTTGTAGTATGTAGAGTTTAGTTTCATTTGGACAAGATAACTAAACAATGAATAAGTAAATGAAAAATAATAGCACAGCTAAGCATTTAGTTTCTCACAATGAAAGCATTATGGAAAATTCAATGTTTCTTTAGCTTTCTAGTTTGTAATACTTTAGAAAACACCCAGAATATAGAACTACCCCTCACACACATATACACATATACACACAAGCCTATGCAGACACATATAACCTCTAAATACCAAAGTGAGCAGCTTTCATTACTCTGTGGAGCTAGGAAAAAGGAGCCTCTGTTAGCATTAGCTAACTGGTGAAGCTTTTATTCTAGAAGTTCTGAAAATCCCACCACAGTAAGACCTTGGACTAAATGGTTTATTAATTGACATGCTACTTCCCAGTATTCCAAGATTGGTAATGTCTTAGGAGGGATATTTTTATTTTGGAAACAAATAAAACAGAGCAAAGTGAAAGAGAGTTATGTTTATTTACACTTAGTAATCCCATCAGTTTGTGTAATCATATCACCACATGGCCAAATTCTGGTCTCTTAATAGTGTCTAATGGAAGCTATGCAGATTGTTAATTATTTATTCCTCCCTCAATTATTCTTGCTAATTTCCCTTTCCAATTTTTTTTTATTCAAGTCAGTCCCTACCTAAACTGTTTCAATTTCTAATAAATTCATATTTATCATGGGATGTTTTTCATATGCCAAATCAATGCCTTCTGTTTTCGAGCCTTTGAAAGAAAATGTAGGTAGTTTTAATGCCCCCCCCCCAAAGTAGGGTGCAGGGAGTAGGGAAATGGATGATGTATTTATACCTGCTATGGTTTATATTTGCCTTTACTCTTGAATCTTAGCTGTTCAATGCATAAGAAAATACATAGTATATGAAATTTAATGCATGTCTGAGTTTGTTAAAAGGGAGCAGTTTCAGAGAATCATGGAATCTTAGTACTAGCAGAGATCTTTTGGCATACATTGAATCCAACCTCATTTTATTTTAGAGGAAACCTAAATGCCTAGCATGGATGAGAGCTAGTCGAGCTCCTATAGCAATTTAGTGTGAGCTGAACAAATATTCCCTCCTTTGCAAAATGAAAATTAGCTTAAGAACATGAGTAGATTATTTATGGGGAGTCAGACTAAAATATGGTATAAAATACTCATGAAGCACTTATTAGGAGTCAGGAACTCTTTCAAGTGCTTTTAAACAAATTAAAGTAATTCATCTTCACCTCTACCCAATAAAAGGAAGGTATTTTATCACCTTTTTACAGGTAGGAAAATGGAATAACATAGAATTTAAGTGGTTTGACAAAACTGACACAGATCAAAGCAACAGATTTAAGATTTCAGCCCAAGTATACTGACTCTATGGTCCAAACTCTACAGAGCAAAAAAGAGCAATGCTAACATGGAAGGAGAAGCAAAGAATATATACCATGTAACCTCAAAGTAAAAGAAGATAAAGGGGGATACTGATGTCAGAGGAGAGCTGGGGGGGGGGCTCTGCAGGCAGAGCCCCCCATCTGCCATGGACGAAAATAATGCTACCGAGACATGATCTTCTTGGGGAGGAAAGGTGGTCCAACTCTCAAAGGAGAAGGACCCCGAGTCCTTACCTCAAATGGTATTTATTAGGTTTGTAACACACAGGGATACAGGAAAAGCTCATCAATCAACGTCAGGTGGCAAGGATCAAACAATAGATAACATTTCAAAGAAATCTGAGGGCTTAATCTGAGTCATTGTCTGTTAGGTAAGGGGGTTGCAAAAACTTTAGGAGACATACTCATTTCCTGCCTGGATCCTTATCATATGAATGAAAGCACTCTTAGCAAAGTAGGCTTCAGAGGACTTTAAGAATTCTTTCTTATGCCCGATCACTCCGGAACCCACTCTAGCTGGCAGAGGGCTGCACCCCCTCCCTGTCATAGATTCAAGCTTTAGTGGATTAGAGCCAGGAAGCACTTCTCCCAGATGGAAAGGGGACTCAGGCTATGTCAAAATAGCCAGGGGTGAGGGTCCTTCAGCTCCTGTTTGCTGCAGGCCCCTGAGTCCTTCCTTGGTGGACTCCCACATGATCATGTCTGGCTTGGGTTGCCCCTCCTCTGAGGAGTTTTACCCTTAGTCTCTGACTAACCAACTAGGCAATGGGGGCCAAAGATGGCAGAGGTAGCGCTCTTGCCACAGAGATAAGCTTTGTTTCCTCAGTGGCTCACAGTCTGGAGGTCACTCACTCAGCCTTAGCCATAGGAGGTGGTTACAACTCCTGAAACCAGACAGAGAGGTTCCAAACAGAGAGCAAGAGAATTATTTTCTCTTTTCTGTGAATTCAAGCTTTATTTCCTGCAATAATTTCTACGAGTTTCCCCTGCATCCTTACAATTAGTTTTTTCTTTCTTTGATCTTGGGATAGATTTCTGTTTCTAGTTCCTTGCACCTCAATAATCCTTAAGCTGCATAGAAACTGAAGTTCTGTCTTTCACATTAAGAATGATGTCCATAAATCTTTGAGAAAAGTCTGAGAATAAAAACTATGCCACCCACATTCTTTTGAGAGCTTGTTTGGAGGTTCTTGAATGGGAGTGCAGTTACTTGTATACCCTTGACCAAAGACCGGTCCTCTCCTGTAGTTAGGAAGGTCATCCTCTTCAACTGAGCATGTAGCTTCAGGAGGGACACACATAGATTGGTGAGGGAGGAAGCCAGCCAGATCAGCCAAATCAACCCTGGCAATCAATGGGGTGACAGATGTCACAGCCAGATCACCCTCACATCCTGCCACCCACACTCTTTTACTCCACTCCATCCTTATTTCCTTTCAGTCTTAGTTCTCTTGTATGCCTGCTTTGACACCACCCTCATGAATTCAAAGCCTCATGTTTGTCACTGCAGTCCTCTTCTAGATCTTAACATGACTGCCTCTCAAACCTCTATGTTGTCCTATCACCCTCATTATTATTCCACTCTTCTCTTTTGTCCCATTTCAATATTGTAAAATACTTCAAATGAAACTAACAAAATGACTATTTAAGGAGGAAAAATATTTCCTATATCAATACACCAGTTTCAATGCCATATATTTTTGTAAAGGGTCTCATGTTAATACCTGTATATGTGTACAGTAATTTAGAACTCATAAAACAATTTCACATAAGTTCTTTCATTAGAACCTCACAATACATTAATGAGGTAATTAAGGGAGGTTTTTTTTTAAGTTTAGAAAGTTTGAAATTTTATCTACTTAATTGAAAGCACTTTCTGGGAAATGGCTAAGTTTTTATAAAATTTATATTATCCCCAAAGTGATTAGAATCTAGTGAGCATTTCATGGTTTTCAAAAACTGGATGCTAAGTTAATAAATGTATGAGCAAAGGAAGAATCAATGAATGAATAGCATTATTAACATTTATCCATATTTTCTTGATACAAGGCCAAACCAGTTCTAGAACCAAGGTGTCTGACATTGAACTTTTATACATTATACCAGTTTGCCAACACTCAGCATGAATTCTACTTATGCACCTCTAACAAGTAGAAACTTTTAATACTATCTTATCTCCATTAATTGAAAAAGACTGTCTCCAATCTCACTGTTATTTCAAAGGCATTTTTCCCAACACTGAATTTATGTTAAGGAAAATTTGCAGATAGGTATTACAAAGATACAGAAGAACATAGCAGAGACATAAATAAATATAAATGCACATTTTAAAAGCAAACAAACCAGAATTTATACATCTAAATGAATGCAATCTTTCTAAGTCGTCCCCCTGGGAGAATACACATATATTCCAGTGATGGTGCCACTGCTCAAAATGCCTTTGGAACTTTTGTATGGGCAATGATTAGATGTACTTATTAATGTCCTTTAACACACTACAAATTTTCTCTCAATAATAAACAAGCTGTGCCCTGACTGGTGTGGCTCAGTGGATTAAGCATTGGACTGCAAGCCAAAAGGTTATGGGTTTGATTCTACATCAGGGCACATGCCTGGATTGAGGGCCAGGTCCCCATTAGGAGGTGTGTGAGAGTCAACAGATGGATGTTTCTCTCCATCTCTTTCTTCCTCCCTTTCTCTCTCTCTCTAAATCTAAATAAATAAAATCTTTCAAAATATAAGGTTCTTGTCCTTTAAAAAAATAAACATTTTGTAAATGAGTATCTTCCAAAGGTGGTGACCATTGTCAGAATATAAATATTATCTAAATTAGGGGTGTCAAACTCATTTTCACCAGGGGCCACATCAGCTTCATGGTTGTCTTTAAAGGGCTGAACTAATTTTAGGACTGTATAAATGTAACTACTCCTTAACAGTTAAGGAGTTGAAAGTATATTCAGCCCTTTGTTTAATCTATTCATTTATTCCAGATTGTTCCTGGCATTTTGCTGAGGCTTATGGAATCCTTACCATTAGGAAACTCCAATACTGAAAATTCCCCTGTGAAATATGGGAACAACCAATGAAAATATGTGCACTTAGGGGTAGCCATAGCATAGTGAGAATAATATATTTAAATCTAGGTAAGTCATCTGTGACATGTTTATTTGCTGTAAGACTTGGGCCAAAATATTTCTGTTTTGAATCAGCTTTTAATTTATGGAATTAGAATATTTACCTGAAAGATTTTGTTTCTGAAGATAATATGAGATATCTTTTGTAAAGTGTTCAGCACAATGCTTACACTGTTATGTGGCTCACAAACAGTAGCCACTGCTATTGTCATTATTATTATTTATCTAGGATGTGTTAAAATTTAAAAATAAGCACCTCCCCCAAATGTCAGTGACTCAAAAGAGAAGCAT
The DNA here is from genome assembly GCA_004027735.1 of Carollia perspicillata. NCBI lineage: Eukaryota > Metazoa > Chordata > Mammalia > Chiroptera > Phyllostomidae > Carollia > Carollia perspicillata. Next base: position 14,885 of record PVKM010000154.1, on the reverse strand, counting down.
TTCTCACACTACAGTCCAATCATTCACTTCCAATAACTGACTCAGATATCTTGATTACAACCATTTTGTGCTACTGTCGTCACTGAGTATTTTGTTCCCATTTTCATGTAGTTTTGAGAAAAATAGCTTAGAAAATACACATTTGTTCTTTTTATTCATTTTTTAAATTATATTTTATTGATTATGCCATTACAGCTGTCTCATTTCCCCCCTTTGCCCTCCTCTACCCAGCACCCTTGCTTCCTCAGGCAACGTCCACACTTGTTCATGCCCATGGGTCATGCATATAAGTTCTTTGGCTCCCCCATTTCCTTTATTGTACTTTACATCCCCATGGCTATTCTGTAACTACTTATTTGTACTTCTTTTTTAAAATTTTATTTTTGTTCAAGTACAGCTGTCTGCCTTTCCCCCCACTACTTCCCCCCACCCAGCCATCCCCACATCCTTCCCCTGATTCCATGCCCCCCTTGGTTTTGTCCATGTGCCCTTTATAGTTGTTCCTGAAAACACTTTACCCTCCCCCCACCTCATTATCCCCTCCCACTTCCCCTCTGGTTACTGTCAGTTTGTTCTTAATTCCAGTGTCTCTGGTTAAATTTTGCTTGCTTGTTTGTTCTGTTGATTAGGTTCTTGTTAAAGGTGAGATCATATGGTATTTGTCTTTCACCACCTAGCTTATTTCACTTAGGATAATGCTCTCCAGTTCCATCCAACCTGTCACAAAGGTTAGGAGCTCCTTCTTTCTTTCTGCTGTGTAGTAATTCCATTATGTAAATGTACCATGGTTTTTTGGTCCATTCATTTACTGATGGACACTTAGGTTGCTTCCAGCACTTGGCTATTGTAAATTGTGCTGCTATGATTACTGGGGTGCATAGGTTCTTTTGGATTGGCGTTTCAGGGTTCTTAGGATATAATTCCAGCAGTGGAATTGCTGGGTCAAAAGGTAGTTCCATTTGTAGTTTTCTGAGGAAATTCCATACTGTTTTCCACAGTAGCTGCACCAGTCTGTATTCCCACCAACAGTGTACTAGGGTTCCCTTTTCTGCCCATCCTTCCCAACAATTGTTGTTTGTTGATTTGTTTATGATTGCCATTCTCACTGGTGTGAAGTTGTCCTTAATCCCCTCACCTCTTAGGTGAAGAGGTGAGGAGATTTCCCCCATACCCCCTACCATCTAGCGACCATTCAAAATGCATCACAGTAAAAGCATCATGTCACTTCTGCTTCCATTTCTACTAACCAGTATTCTATCACATGGTCCTCACATAACTATATGAAGACTAGTGAATTGTGTTCTACTTGCAAGCCTAGGAAGATGCAATGGTTGGCTAAAAACATACTTTTTACCACAGTTTCTTTATATTGATAATAAGTAAATATCTAAACAATAGCAACAACCACCAGTTGTTTTGTGATATAATTTCAGGTAACAATCTTATCTCATTTGCCTTCTCCATTGGACATAATGATACTTTTGTCATCTTTGAGAACTCACTCAGCTGAATTCTCACAACTGTGTTTCCTTGTCAATGTCTCTTAAACCTCTTGAACTGATTTTTGTGTGAAAATGAAATGACCTTGCTCTGTAGGGCAACTCTAAGAAGCCTTTCCAAACAACAACTCAACCTGGGTGAATGAAAATTTATGAACTGAAGATATCTCTCTTGGTGCTACAGTTGCCCTGTGTAGTTACAGCACAGGAATACCAGACTTTGCACACTGGACAATCAGACCTGTGTTGCTGGGGCAATTCCAAAGCATCTTCCAGAGAGATGACAAGTTCATCTTTGCTTGTTTATGTTCCAGCTGAGGCTGTTTTTACCAGGACAATGTTCCAAGAGATATTGCTAACAATTTTGAACCAAAAATAATTGGTAACAGGTCAGTTTTTCATAATGAGAAGAAATCAGTGCCTCAGAAACAGCTGATATCAGGGAAGAATAATTCACAGAGAAATGTACCAGGACCATTTCTATTCAAAGGAACAATTTATTAAGAACTCCCACCAAAAAGTGAACCCTGCCAAATTAGCAATTACTATAAAAAGTACTGTGCTCAAATGGAAGCTGAAGCTCACTTTGAATCTGACTGCATATATATAAATTATCAGGTATGACAGGCTATATCTATTCAAATATTACTGCAATGTTCAATAGGAATAATCTAAGTCATATTCTTTTGTTTTATGAATCACTGTTTTAAAACTACTAGTTGAAAAAATCACTAGGTGTTCACCACTGTGTATAAATAAGCATATTAATCATACAAAATTACAGTTTATACAGCTCAATCACTCTCTCAAATTTACCCTTATATTAAGCCAGCTAATCAGCAAGTGTATCTGCATTGTGGTGTGATTGTACCAACGTATATTGAGGGACATATGAGACAGTGCTATAAGTGTTAAGCTGTGTTAACTCGTTATCTCCTACACATCTCTTAATTCTGGTCACTTTTCTCAGTCTCTATTGCCACTAATCCAGCTACCATGATCTTGTATCTGAGTAACAGAAACAACTACATGACTCAAATTCATTCAGCTCCCCTCTAATTCATTTTGACCAGAGCATAAAAGTAATCCAGTGTGTTCTACTACTCCTCTTAAAACCTCCCAACAGTTCCTTATATTTAGAATAAATCTAAATCCCCTACCATGATCTCAAAGTTCTATGAAATTTGGCTCCTTCTGATCTTCTGAAATGACCTGCTACTTGGAAAAAACCACCAAGTTCAAATGTATTTTGATTATAAAGGAATGTGCTCAATTGCTTAATAGGCTCATCAGAATGTATCCATACATGTTCCTATAATCCCCTCCCTTTTTCCCTGAAATTCCCTCCCCCCTCCCCTCTGGATACTGTCATCCCCTTTTCTATTTCAATGTCTTTGACTATATTTTGCTTGCTTGTTTGTTTAGTTGCTTAGGTTCCTGTTAAAGGTGAGATCATATGGTATGTGTCCTTTACTGTCTGGCTTATTTCACTTAGCATAATGTTTTTCAGTTCCTTCCATGCTGTTGCATAGGGTAGGAGCTCCTTTTTTCTTTCTGCCACATGGAAAGGGGAGGGAGGTGGGGAGCACTGGAGGGTGGTCTGGGATGGGAGTAAAAGACAGAAAACTGTACTGAAAAACAATTAAAATAAAAAAATTAAAAAAAAAAGAATGTATCCATATTAATTGATATTCACCCTTTGAGAATAGTCCCATTGGACAGGTTCACATCTATTCCTTCTATGCTGCTTTTGCCAAAAAAACTCTCTTGAGTGTCTCTTTGGAAGGTCCCATCAGAGCAAAATTTCTGGCCATATAAAAAAACAAGTTTCATTAATTTACTGTCTCACACCATTTTGAGTTATAGAGTATTAATAATTAGCTTACCTAAATAATTAATCAAAGACAGGCTCCAAGTATATTTTGGTTGCTGCAAACAATCTAATTACAAGTTAAGAATGGTATATATCTGACATGGAGAAGGTTCAATATCATGTTAATTAATTTCTAAAAGGAATTCCAGAAATTGTCTGTACACTGCCAACATTATTGGTACAAGTCTAAAATTCAGAGGGGACTGCTTTTTGAAAAAGAAATACCCCACATGGGCATAAAATTTCCTATATATTTTTACAAGTACTCTGTGTTATTACTTTACCAACTGGTGTTCTATGTCACCATCAAGTTTTTACTTCCTCAGGAGTTTGGGAACAAAATCGTAAAGAGAGTTGGAGTCATAGTTATGCCTTTCAAATATTCTATAGTAACACCCCCGGCATTGGCTAAGGTCATGGGTCTCAAACTCTAGCTCTGAAGAATACAAATAGAAGCAGTAAATCTGGGTTTCTATATTGTCATCAAAACTAATGCCCATATTCCATCTCTCTAGTGAAGAAACAGTGTACCATGAAAATCTTAGAGTACAATGACTTTCTATTAAGCATTTTTCAGATAACAGAGAAAATACATCATCTGCTCACTCAGACATAGCAGAATGCTTCTTTAGTTTTAATGTAGGCAACCCTTTGAGGGCCAAAGCTGCTTGTAATAGACTCCTCAAGAGTGTTATTAATTGGATCATTCACAGTAGCTCTAATGTCAAGACAAGCAACATGTTCTACACACTTACCAACCTGTCTTTGACAACCCTCAGACAGTTTTCATAGCATCTTCTTTGTGACTTCTGGGCTGTTAACAAGCTTCTCTGCTACATTCATCTACTTAGCTTTCAACTCTGCTAGTTTCTCAGAGCCAGCAGTCACATGTATACCTTGCCTATTCATTATATCACCTTCCCCAAAGAATAGCATGGGCCTAGAAAAGAAAGACATATTGGACAGGCAGCAGTTTAAGGGTGACTTCCTTGGGTAAACATACATGCTACCACTCCAGAATGAGTAATAATCATCTCTGAAGTAACATTTGCTCAATTTTACACACTGGGTTTAAAAACTTTCAAAAGTTAGGGCAGCAATATGTAGTCAGAAACCATTAAGATTAATTGAGTGACTCAGCAAAAAAAAAAAAAAAAAAAAAAAAAAAAAAAAAAAAAAAAAAAAAAAAAAAACCAGTAAGTGCTGCCTTAAAGGAAACGTGATCTCCAAGAAGCAGTCGAGTAAAAAGGCTTATGAAAGGTCAAAGACTGACTTTAATCTTAAAGTATGACAGAACTCCAGTTCACCTTTCCTTTGACAAGTATCTATCTTAGTCTTCTTAGTTTCCTATAATAAATACCCTAGACTAGTTGGCTTAAAAATACAAATTATGTTCTCACAGTTCTGGAGGATGGGAGTCTGAGCTCAGGATACCAGCATAGTTGTTTCCTGGTGAGGATTCTTATTGTTATTTGTAGATGGCTACCTTTTTGCTGTGTGTTCCCATACCCTTTCTTTAGTAGGTGTGCAAGGAGAGAAAATAAGCTCTTTCCTGCTGTGTCTCATCTTATAAGGACACTAATCCTATTGGATCACAGCCCCACCCTACAATTTCATTTAACTTTACCTTTTTATAGGCACTATTACAAATGCAGTCACATTGAGGTTAGGTCAACAACATATGAACTTTAGGGGGACACAATTCAGTTCATAGCAGTGTCTTCAAGTATATCCTGAGTGACTTGGACTAGGTTACCCTTTTTGAACAGAAAATTAAGTAGCTTTGATTATTTCAGTGAGAATAACCTCACTGGCATCACCTATTAATGTAAGAGATGGGGAGAACTCCAGGGAAGAAAAAAGGTAAAAAAGTGGATAATCCTTGTCCTGCAGATGGAAGCCTGCACCTAATTCTCTTTCCATTCAAGAAGGGAGATAAAGGTCTCTAAACTCCCACCTCAGCTTTAAAACTGGCCATTCTAATTTTGTTTAATTAGATATTGGAATTCCAGGTAAAATTCATATAAATGAAGGGTTCTAATATTCAAAAATAATTTTAAAGCCATGGGTTCCAGTTAGGATTGCACAAAATGTATCTTGTGATGCCACTTACTATTCTTTTTAAATAATATTTATTTATTTATTTTTACAGAGAGGGGAAGGGAGGGAGAAAGAGGGGGAGAGAAACATCAATGTATGCTGGTCTCTTATGCTTCCCCTACTGGGGACCTGGCCTGCAACCCAGGCATGTGCCCTGACTGGGAATCGAACCTGTGACCTTTTGGTTCACAGGTGGACACTCAATTCACTGAGCTACATCAGGCAGCACTTGTTACTTTAATTATAGTTTTATTGGAAAAGAGTCACACCTATTTGTTCATGCAGAGTCTATTACTGCTTTTGCTAGGAGTACAGATTTGAGTACTTGTGACAGGGACCATATGTGACCCAGAGCTTAAAATATTTACTATCAGGCTTTTTACAAAGAAAAGTTTTCTGACTCCTAGTTTAGAGAATATACTTTAGAAATGAGTAACTTCAGGTCTTATTTTTCAAGTTTCAGAAGTGTTCCCTGACCCTATAGACTAGATCCAAGGCTCCTCTAATGCAACTCGACTGTTCCTTGTGCTTATTACTACTTATCATATGCTTGTATTGCATTATAATATAAATTCTTATTACTTTGACTAGTTTGTACTTATAAATATAAGTGTTTTGAGTGCAGTGATAATGTGAGTTTTGTTCACTATTGTATCCCCAGTATGTAACATATTGTCTGGAATGTAATAGGAGCTAATAAGTATTTGTTAGGTTAATGAATAAATGAGAAATGCATTCAGTATTGAATTGAACGATTATTTATTAAGTACTTATTATATACCAAACACTTTTGTGAAGCCTTGAGGTTACATAGAAACAGAGAAAACAAAGTATCGCCCTCTTGTAAATTTAAATGTGGGATAAGCAAATCACAGACAATATGAAAATAAAAGTAAAAATATGCTTCTGACATCTGGCCAAGATGGAGGTGTAGGTAGACACACTGTGCCTCCTGGAACAATCAAAATAAGGACAACAAAAATTTAGAAACAAAATAACAACCAGAACTGACAGAAAATTGAACTGTATGGAAGTCAGACAGCCGAGGAGCTGAAATAGACCCATTCATCCAGACCAGTAGGTGGGGTGGAGTTAGACAGGCCAGCAGAGAGGGGTCGCACACAAGAAGTGGTGACACAGGGCACACAAGACACCCCAGGCAGCAAGACAGCAGAGGGTGGACCCTGGGCACACAAGCAGAGGCTGGTAGACCCTGGGCGCAGGGTGGCAACAGGCAGACCCAGCCAGGCGGCAATTGTGAAGTGAGGTACTGTGCACAAGGCAGCTGACTGACCAGGTGCCAGTCCCACATTCACGCACAGATAATGGGGGAGCGAGACAGACCAAGCAACCCAAGGTCCCAGCACCAGGAAATAAAGCCTCAAAACACCAATTAAAAACACCTGAGGGGGTTGAAGCACAGGGAGAGACTCCCAGCCTCACAGGAGAGTTCGTTGGAGAGACCCACAAGATCCTAGAATGCACACAAGCCCACCCACATGGAATTGGCATCAGAAAGGCCCAGTTTGCTTGGGGGAAGTGGCGGAAGGGACTGAGGTCTGACAGAGAATAGAGCAAGGGCCATTGTTTTCTCTCAGACCCCTACCCCACATACTGCATGACAACCCAGCAGCGAAGTGGGTTGCCCTGCCCTGGTGAACACCTAAGGCTCCGAACTTCAGTATGTAACAGGCACATCAAGACAAAAAATACGGCCAAAACAGAACAGATCAAAGCTCCAGAAATAATACAACTAAGTGACCAAAAAATAGCCAACCTATCAGATGCACAGTTCAAAGCACTGGTGATCAGGATGCTCACAGAATTGGTTCAATTTGGTTGCAAATTAGATGAAAAAATAAAGGCTACACTAAGTGAAATGAAGGAGAATGCACAGGGAACCAATAGAGATGGGAAGAAAACTGGGACTCAAATCAATGGAGTGGACCAGAAGGAAGAAAGAAACAACCAAACAGGAAAGAATGAAGAAACAAGAATTCAAAAAAATGAGGAGAGGCTTAGGAACCTCCAGGACATCTTTAAATGTTCCAACATCCGAATTATAGGAGTACTAGAAGGGGAAGGGGAAGAGCAACAAGTGGAAAACTTATTTGAACAAATAATGAAAGAGAACTTCCCCAATCTGGCAAAGGAAATAGATTTCCAGGAAGTCCAGGAAGCTCAGAGAGTCCCAAAGGACTTGGACCCAAAGGGAGAACACACCAAGGCACATCATAGTTACATTAGCCAAGATTAAAATGGAGGAGAGAATCCTAGAAGCAGCAAGAGATAAGGAGACAGTTACCTGCAAAGGAGTTCCCATCAGACTGTCCGCTGATTTCTCAAAAGAGACCTTGCAGGCAAAAAGGGGCTTGAAAGAAGTATTCCAAGTCATGAAAGGCAAGGACCTACATCCAAGATTGCTCTGTCCAGCAAAGCTTTCATTTAGAATGGAAGGGCAGGTAAAGTGCTTCTCGGATAAGGTCAAGTTCAAGGAGTTCATTGTCATCAAGCCCTTATTATATGAAATGTTAAAGGGATTTATCCAAGAAAAAGAAGATAAAAAACATGTATGGTAAAATGACAGCAAACCTGCAATTATTAAAAACCACACCTAAAATAAAAAGAACAACAAGCTAAGCAAACAACTAGAACAGGAACAGAATCACAGAAATGGAGATCACATGGAGGGTTATCAACAGGGGACTGGGAGGGAGAGAGTGGGGGAAAAGATGCAGAGAATAAGTAGGATAGATGGTAGGTAGAAAATAGACAGGGGGAGGGCAAGATAGTATGGGAAATATAGAAGCTAAAGAACTTAAAGACACATGGACATGAACTAAAAGGGGTAGTGTAGGTGAGAGGGGGTGTGCAGGGTGGAGGGGAATGAAGGGGGGAATGGAACAAGTGTAATGGCATAATCAATAACAAATATTTTAAAAATTTTAAAAAAATGCTTGTAGTTCCTGTGGTTTCGACAAAGAAAAGGGATTGTAGAGTAAACGTTAGAATTAACTAGGGATCTGCATATGTTGAATTGACCCAAATTTTGTTTATTATTTTCTTCACTTTAAGATGTTATAGGTGCTGTAGAAAAGAAAACATACAGGAAAAGGGCAGGGATTGGTAAATAGCAATTTTTACTGATAAATTATGAACCCTCACTTCCCTGTATTAAATCCTTTGGGGTAACTCAACAGTGTGGTTTATGAACCTAATAGAGTGCTGGGGGAAACAGAAAATGTAGGCATTTATTCTTACATTCTTTTATTTGTGTAATTTACCTTGTTGTAAAGATGGCTGAGGGGAGAATATGCCCTCAAGAAGTTTCTCTCCTTATAAAAGGGAGACAATACTATATGTACACAGATAATGAAAACATGGGCTCTGACTAGAAGAGGTGCTGATGACTGTGAAGTATGTGGACTCTGGAACCAGCATTACTGGGTTCAAATCTTAAATGATGCTATTTTCTATGTGAACTTGTTCCTTTATATGTCCATTCTTTCTACCCTTTATGAAGCATATTAAGCAGACTCTATTTCATGAGGTAAAACTTGGTTAGGTTTAAATATTTTTGTTTTGAATATAATTCTGCCCTATACTTTGTGGAAATTCTTGTAAATAAAAGTGATCATTGTTTGCCCATCAATCTAATGTTTTAGAGTTGTTTTGAGTTTTTTAATGCATTTAAAATATTTTCATGGGATGGGTGGGGCAGGAGGCGTGGGGTGAAAATGGAGACAAGTGTATCTGAACAACTATTAAAAAATAAATCCTTTTCATATGCATTTGAATATGGATATTTAAGAAACCACCTCAAATCTGCTTGGCAGGTGCAGCTTTGAACCAAAGATTTCTCAGCTATCTTTGAATCTTGCCTACCCCATCTAATTCTACCCCATCTTGTTTCTTTTTAAAACTTTATCTTTAACTTAAGAGTTTAAGAACCACTGGATTATAAGATTATGATTATAAAGTTAAAATAAGATCAGTCAGCATAGTTGTGCATTTTTCTCCAGAAATGTTTAGTGATATGGTATAGGAAAAGACAGGTAGAAAGTTATTTTAACCAAGGTTGTAGTTGCACCAAAAACTAAGTCAAAAGAACAAGAGAGTTGAGTATGTGTGGAAGAAAACACTTACAATGATTGATTATGGAATTTAAGATGGAAAAGGAATAAAGAGAAAATATTCATGGCATAAAATAGAAAAAAAAGAGTAGAATCAAAGGATCATAGATCTTGTTGGCATAGTAAAGGGCATGAGCTGGAAAGGTAAGAGGTAGTTGTCAAAGAGGGTAAAGTATTAAATTGAGACTATAGAAGTTTTGTATTTATTGGTCACAGGAATGTGTACAACAGAGCTGCCCAATAGAAATATAATGTGGATCATTAACATAATTTAAAACTTTTCTAGTACCCTTTAAAATATTTACTTAACAAAAATAAGTAAATCATCATTTTAACATTAATAAATATAAAACATTAATGAGATAGCTTACACTTTTTATACAAAATTTTTTGAAATTCAATGTATAATTTTTACTTTTAGTACATCTCATTTTGGATTAGCCACATTTCAAATGCTCAGTAGACACATGTGGCTAGTGACCAACATATAGGAGAGCACAGGCCACAAGTATGATCATAGGGAAGACTATTACAGTAACTTGGTGTATAACACATCATTGGTCAAAGGGAGGTTAAACTTATGGAGTTGGAAGAATTATTTACTGAATATTTCAATTGTCCTGATAAAGCAGGAGTAGTGCCAAGGAGTGTAAGTGAATGCATGTAAAATGAGTGGGGGAGTAAATGTCAGCAACAATGAAGGGTTTTGGGCAATGTAATAAGATGATATCAAATACAAATCTGTTTTGTTGTTTGTTTTTTAGATAAGAATGATCTGGAGGCAGAAGTGCGGAACAAAGAAATCGACTATTCCACTTCCAGGTCCAGTGGTAAGAAAACTGTGGAAAAAGAAATGGTCATCACTTGAAGAAGCTGCAGCAGTCCCCTTGGAAGATGGAAAAAATCATAGAAGATACTGAATTTATAGAATAGTTTGGTGCTTATGAACCATGAGTTGCAGAAGTTTCAATAGATAGGTTTCAGAAGTTAAGGAGGAATGAACAATAAAGACAAAACAGGCAATATACAAAGACTTAATGGGGATTAGAGTGTGGAAGATTTGGGCACTTATGAGCAGAGGGTTTCTGGTGGTGACTGATGCAAACAAGGGTGATGGACTCAATGAAATTGAGTCTATTCAAGCAGGTGAGAGTATGAGTTCCAAGGCACAGAGAGGCAAGGCTGTCTGGGGCTATGTCTGGATCCCTGCAGGTGAAACTAACAAAGTTATACTGTGCAAGGCTCACAATGTATCCCTGTCAAGGGAAAAGCAGAAATATTCCAAGGCTCTGTGACTTTCTATTTGACACTTGATGATAGAATTGAGGCTATTTAGGGAGGGCAGGTATTATTACAGTTGTGTAGGCCCCAACTTGACCTTGACATGTGTATTGTGGTATTGAAGGGTATATGGAGGGGGAGAGAGAGAGAGAGAGAGAGAGAGAGAGAGAGAGAGAGAGAGAGAGAGAGAGAGAATTTACAAATATAAAAAATGGAATGCCTTTAGATTCGTGAGTAGGTCCATAGACAAAGAACTAAATTAAATAATGGTCAATATTAAGAAATAGTAACACATAAACTTAAATTTGTTCTGAATTTCAATTTTATGTTGGCAACAGACTTCCCACTTTTAAAAGGAAAGATTGGCCTTCTGTATTTTACCTTATAAATCTGTTAATTTGAACAATATCTTACCCAGGAAAGTTAGAAATCAATGTGCAGTGAAAGCTTCTGTTGCTGGGGCTTTGTGAAAATATTTGTAATTTGTCAGATATTCCAATGATTACTTTTAGATTTTCTTCATATTTAGCCTTACTCTGTTAACACTGGTCTGAATTATGAAGGAATACAAAGCATCCTCATTCTTCCACTGTTTTGTGCTTTGAAGGGATTACTGCTTGGTAATATGCATAATTCTTAAAGACTAGTAGGGAATACAAGTCATATGAGAACATCCTGAGGATAAAAAAATTATAATCACGAGCCTTCTCCTGATTTTCTGAACTTATAATTACCAGTTGGACAACCAATAGAGTCCATATCACCTGGAATATAATAATATCAGGGTATAATAATTTTGTTTCTTAAGGAATATCTTAGTTCCCCATCAAATTTAGAACAAAGATTACTGACACCTCTGTGGGAGAAAAACTTGAAATTATTATTTTGTTCCTAAACCTGTATAAAATATTTATAAATTTGGTTACACAAAATTAAGACATTTCTAAAATTTAAAGTTCCATGAACAAAGTCAGAAGATCAAAAGCAACGTGGGGATACTATTTGAAACTTATATGACAGAGACTAGTTTTGAGGATAAGGTATCTTTTTATTTTGTTCCTTTTTTTGTTGTCTGATTATTTATTCATTATTGTATCATTTTCTTTTTTAAATCATTTAAAATATTTTTTATTTATTTTTAGAGAGCAGGGAAAGCAGGGAGAAAGAGAGGGAGAGAAACATCAATGTGTGGTTGCCTCCAAATGCCCCCAGCTGGAGACCTGCCCACAACCCAGGCATGTGCCCTGACAAAGAATCGAACCAGTGACCCTTTGATTCACAGGCTGGCACTCAATGCACTTGAACCACACCAACTAGGGATCTTTTTTAATCATTTTTTATTGTTCAAATATAGGTATCTCCATTTTCCTACCACAACTTTTCCCCATCTCAGCCATCCCCACCTCCTATTCTTGATCCAATCCCACTTTGGCTTTGTCCATGGGTCCTTTATACATGTTCTTTGACTATCCTTTCCCTTCTTTCCCCCATTATTTCCCTCCCCTCTCCCACCTGGTTACTGTCAGTTTGTTCTTCATTTCAATGTCTCCAGTTATATTTTGTTTGCTTGTTTGTTTTATTCATTAGGTTCCACTTATATGTGAGATCATGTGGTATTTGTCTTTCATTGCCTGGCTTACGTATTTCACTTAGCATAATGCTCTCCAATTTCATCCATTCTATAGCAAAGGGTAAGAGCTCCTTCTTTCTTTCTGCTGCATAGTATTCCATCGTGTAAATATACCACACTTTTTTGATCCACTCATTTGGGCACCTGGGCTGCTTCCAGCAGTTGGCTATTGCGAATTGCCCTGCTATGGACATTGGGGTGCATAGGTACTTTTGGATTGGTGTTTCAGTGTTCTTAGAGTATAATCCCATCAGTGGTATTTCTGGATCAAAAGGCAGTTCCATTTGTAGTTTTTTCAGGAAATTCCATTCTGTTTTCCACAGTGGCTGTAGCAGTCTGCATTCCCACCAACAGTGAACTAGGGTTCCCTTTTCTCCATAACCTCAGCAGCGCTTATTGATTGTTAATTTGTTTGTGATGGTCATTCTCACTGGTGCAAAGTGGTATTTCATTGTGGTTTTAATTTGTATGTCTCCGATGGGCCCTCCTTTCATACGTCTCTGGGCCCTCTGTATGAGCATCCTTTCATATGTCCCTGGGCCCTCTGTTTGTCATCCTTGGAGAAGTGTTGGTTCAAGTCCTTTGCCCATTTTTTTAAGAAATTTATTTTAATTGTTATTCAAGTACAGTTTTCTGTCTTTTACTCCCGTCTTAGTCCACGCCCCCCCGCAGTGATCCCCGTCTCCCTCCCATTTCCACCTCCCTTAATTTTTGTTCATGTGTCCTTTATACTTGTTCCTATAATCCCTTCCCATTTTCCCTTGAAATTCCCTCCCCTCTGATTACTGTCAGCCTGTTTTCTATTTCAATGTCTTTGGTTATATTTTTCTTGCTTGTTTGTTTTGTTGCTTAGGTTCCTGTTAAAGGTCAGATCATATGGTATTTATCTTTTACTGCCTGGCTTATTTCACTTAGCATAATGCTTTCCAGTTCCATCCATGCTGTTGCATAGGGTAGGAGCTCCTTCTTTCTTTCTACTGCATAGAATTCAATTGTGTATATGTACCATAGTTTTTGAATCCATTCATTGACTGATGGGCACCTAGGTTGCTTCCAACACTTGGCTATTGTAAATTGTGCTGCTATGAACATTGGAGTGCATAGGTTCTTTCGGAATGGTGTTTCAGGGTTCTTGGGATATACTTCTAGCAGTGGAATTGCTGGGTCAAAAGGTAGTTCCATTTTTAGTTTTCTTAAAAAATTTCATACTGTTTTCCATAGGGGTTGTAGCAGTCTGCAATCCCACCAACAGTGAACTATGGTCCCTGTTTCTCCACAACCTCTTCAACAGTTGTTGTTTGTTGCTTTGTTTATGATGGCCATTCTGACCGGTGTAAAGTGGTATCTCATTGTGCTTTTAATTTGCATTTCTCTGATGACTAGTGATATTGAGTATCTTTGCTGTGTCTCTAAATCCTCTATATGTCCTCCTTGGAGAAATGCCTGTCCAAGGCCTTTGCCCATTTTTTAATTGGGTCGCTTGTCTTCTTGGAGTGGAGTCGAGTAAGTTCTTTGCATATTTTGGAGATTAAATGTTTCCCTGAGGTATGATTGGCAAATATGTTTTCCCATATAGTTGGTTCTCTATTTTATTGCTGTTTTCTTTAGCTGTGCAGAAGCTTTCTATTTTGATTAGATCCCATTTGTTTATTCTTTCCTTTATATCCCTTGCTCTGGGGGACATATCAGTAAAAATGTTCCTGTGTGAGATATTTGATATTTTCCTGCCTATGTTCTCCTCTAGGATTTTAATGGTGTCACGGCTTATATTTAAGATTTTTATCCATCCTGAATTTATTTTTGTGTATGGTATAAGTTCGAGTTTCTTTGTTTTTACACGTAGCTGTCCAGTTCTCCCAACACCATTTGTTGAAGAGACTATTTTTAATCCATTTTATGGTGTTGCCCCCTTTGTCAAATATTAACTGACTGTAGAGACTTGGGTTTATTTCTGGGCTCTCTGTTCTGTTCCATTGGTCTACGTGCCTGTTTTTATGCCAGTACCAGGCTGTTTTGATTACAATGTCGTTGCAATACCGTTTGGTATCAGGCACTGTGATCCCTCCTACTTTGTTCTTCTTTCTCAAAACTGCAGCTGCTATTTGGGGTCATTTATGATTCCATATAAACTTTGGAAGTGTTTGTTCTATGTCTGTGAAATATGCCATTGGCACTTTGATGGGTATTGCATTGAATCTGTATATTGCTTTGGGTAATATGGACATTTTGATGATGTTAATTCTTCCAATCCATGAACAAGGTATATGTTTCCATTTGTTTGTGTCTTCCTTGATTTCATTCTTCAGTGTTGTGTAGTTTTCTGTATACAGGTCTTTTATCTCCTTGGTTAGGTTTATTCCTAGGTATTT